>JAXGGA010015300.1:0-29568 GCA_038373865.1 Uloborus plumipes
AGCCCCAAGCTATCCAATTCCTTCAAGGATTGCCTGGCGCTGTATTTCAGCAGGATAATGCCCACCCTCATGTCGCTAAGGCTGTTCAATCCTTCCTTGCATCGCAGCAGGTACAGTTTCTTCCCTAGCCAGCATGTTCCCCGGATATGTCGCCGATTGCACATGTCTTGGATTTCGTTGTTCGGCGTCTTGTCCGTGGTCCTCCTCCTGTTGCTTCTACAGACGAACCTTGGGTACGCATACAAAGAGTATAAAATGCTCTTGATCAGGCAAACATTAAAAATTTGTTTGACTCCATGCCACGTCGCGTAGCAGCACTTATTGCAGCGCGTGGTGGCTACACGGAATACTAATTTCAATATTTTTTTATTGTTTGTTGGCTCTTTCAAAGTTTAATCATTTATTTGTACTACTATAACTCAGCTGTGTATTAAATTTCATTCAATTATAACGATTCCTTCATGGTGATGCAATTTTCACAAACATGAGTTTACATGCTCTAGCGAGATTCAAATACTATGTTGTGGGAACCTTGGTCTTAATCGTTTATACCACTGGTCAGCCGTAAAAATTGTCCTGTCTCAACACATCAAATGTTATGATAACATTGGGATTTGTGCTTACCATATTTTGCTATTTTGTTTGCCTTAAATTCCTTTACAGTTTGGGATTGTCAACCGATTTTCCATAGCGAAAATGCTTTTTAAAACCAGTCGTTGTTTTAAACCATTGTTGTTTTTAACCAAAAACATTCGACATTTTATTAAGAATATTACTTATTAAATTAATAAAGTATACAGTAACATTGGTGAAGATAGTTAAAATTCCATCACATTTACTTACAAAGCAGACGCCTGTACTTCGGAATGATGTAACGCAAACATGCCTCTCTGTAATTTGGATGCCTGTAAAAGCGAAGAACAAACGACAGAAGGCTCGTCTTTGCACTGTGAGTTCAGTTGTCATTAGAGTCTCAGGAGGTTCACGAGCATCTGAAACGGAATAATGAAATTCAAATTTGTCTGTTTGACATGACTTGTCTTAAAATAACCAATGTTCAAAGAGTAGTCGCCGCATGGAGGGTGTTCCCCGCATTGTAAGTTTGAGGACCCTTGAATCCATTGCTTTTAAAATAAGAGATTGAAATACAGGAGTTATGATCTTCTTTAGGGCACTGGTCATTGCTCACGTGTCTAAGGTATGAAAGCAGAGATAATGTGTCTCGTATCAGAGTTAGATCTGACAATTACTGCAGAAAATCTAGCAAACGTTGAACTTTCACATTAAAAAATGGGTTAAGACATAAAAATAGAAAACTAATTTTAAGGGCGTATGAGTGGTTGACTCAACGGCACTCCGGCTCTTATGTCTCATTTCAATACCTGTTGTTTCTTAACGTCCACTGAATTCCAGACAGTTTAACTTCAGATTACTGCAGCGTGATAACAACTCAAGACCATATCGGTACAGTTAGGGTCCTGCTCCACATTGACGTAAAGCAGAAAAATAAAGCAGAAGCGTAAAATGGAGCAAATAGTGTTCCTATGGAAAGTACCCGGATTTTCGGTTTCTGCCTTCAGTTTCGGTCGCGTTTTACGCTGATGTGGAGCAGGGCCCTTATTGTGGTATAGGGTCATTTCACGAAAAAGTCGCCATCTTGTCCCACACGTGACGCTCATGTAATTCGTTAAAAAGTAGTAAATTTAAATTGTCATGAACAAAATTTTGTTCCTTAGGAATTCAGAAACCGATGTGGGATTTCTTAGGCAAAACACTATTTGTTCATTACCTTTTAAAATTACTATTGTTTAATGAAATATATGAGTGTCACGTGCGGGGCAAAATAGCGGCGTTTCCGTAAAATACTAGTTTTTTAACACTCCTAAAAAAAGCTTCATACTTTACTAAGGTTCCGAACAATATGCTTTTTAATTATATTTTATGAATACAAACGCATTGCCTAGAAAGTATGAGAAAGGTATTCTACACTGCAAAAAATAAACTGTTGATTTTACGGTATAATACTGGCAGCCTAGGTTCCAATTTAAAACTGTAAAATTCACAGCATTAAACTGCAAAACTAGCAATTTTACAGTTTATTACAGTAAAGTTAGAAATTTTACAGTGTACTGACGTAAAATTTAGCTGTATTATACAGTAAAAACAACAGTATAATAATGGCAGCAGAGGTTTCAGTTTAAAACTGTAAAATGCACGGTAATAAACTTAAATTAGCTATTTTGCAGTTTATTACAGTAAAATTAGCAATTTTTAGTTTATTACCACAAAATTAGCTACATTATACTGTAGAAACAACATTATTTTTTACAGTGTACCAAACTTTCGCGAAACTCTTGGTTACTTACCATTTGAGGTGACACCCCATCCCACCGCCTGCACCTTCTGGTCTTCGAACTCTCTTCCCATCACAGGTAGACAAATGGGCTGAATCCTTCGGCTGTATTCAACTGGATCGGTGGTTCTAAACACGGCAATGTCGTACTCGGATCCTTCTCCGTACCTGGGGTGGGCTGCGACTTCGCTGAAAGTGATTCTTGTGTCTGGTCCTTCCCTTCGGTTGTTGCCTATGATGCCGTAGAAAGCTGTTGCAGGCTCGGCCCCTCCGTTATCGCTGGAAGTGAAAGACATGAGGAAAAATTGATTATATAAGTCAACTAGCTAATCACCCGGCTTTGCTCGATATTGCATTATGTTTAAAAACTTATTTCATGCTAAAATAAAATAGGTGAGCCTTAAATTGATGATTAATTGTTAATCGTAATCTTTGTCGGAAAATACTCATATTTAAATGTGTTAACTTTTATCAATTTGTATGCTTAAAGTTATTACTTAAAAAATCCAAAATTGAAACAAAATGGCCCTTTTGAGACAAAAAAAAAATTGAATTTTTAGCTTTCTGGATTTTTTTTAACTTCAAAACCCCGCCTATGTGAATTCTAGGACATCAAGAAACCTCTGTGCCAAGTTTGATGAAAATCCGGCGAAAACTGTGAATTTGTATGAGGAATAAACATACAAACGAACATACTAATATATATACATACATACATTTATTTATACACTAGCGGAAAAAAAAATCCCAACACCAAGAAAGACTTGCGCTAGATAAACGAAATTTGGTAGGCGTATTTATACAACTGAAAGGTGACATCGATTGAAATTTCGTGCTCCGCGCATAAGTGTGGCGCAGCTGGCGTCACTCGGAATATGCAAACAATGTTTGTTTTAAACGCGTGTTGCAAAGCTCTTGAGTGTTATTTTTCCGTAAAATTTGACGCATTGCGTTCATGTTAGTCAGGAATGTCTTTAATAAGACGAAGAAGCCATTATAAACAGCTCACCGAGTTTGAACGAGGTCGTACAATTTGGCTACGAGAAGGTGGATTTTCATTTCGCGATATTGCAGAAAAACTTGGCGGGAATGTTTCCACCGTGCATGATTATTGGAAGCTATGGTCAAGGGATGGTACTACCTCAAGAAGATCGAGTTCCGAGCTGCCACATGGCACGACTGAGAAGGAAAATTGCCGAATCCTGCGTACGGCTGTGGCACATCGTACTGCATCTGCGAGTGACATTCAAGCTGCAATTGGTACCGTCGTGACCCAAAGAATGGTAAGAAATCACTTCCTTCAAGGACAGCTCCGAGTCAGGTAGCCTGTGGCCGGTATTCCATTAACTGCAAACCATTGCCGTTTGCGACGGCAGTGGTGCCAAGACAGAGATCATTGGAGGTCGGAGTGGATATCTGTTGTAATCTCTGATGAAAACAGATTCTGCCTTGGTTCCAGTGATGGTTGTATGTTGGTCAGAAGGAGGCTAAGGGACCACTTGCATCCAAGCTGTCTGCGGACTAAACACACGGGACCTACACCTGGAGTCATGGTCTCTGGAGCAATTACGTATGACGCAGGAGTACTCTTGTAGTTATTTCAAACACACTGACTGCAAATTTTTCGTCAGTCTGGTAATTCAACCTATAGTACAGCCCTTTATGAGAAGCAATCAAGGGGGAGTTTTCCAACAGGATAACGCTCGCCCTCACATCGCTGCTGTAACGCAATGTACTCTACAGAGTGTTGACATGTTGCCATGACCTGCAAGATTACCAGATCTGTCTCCAATTGGTCGCGTATGGGATATCATTGGACGGCAACTCTAGTATCATCCACAGTCAGCAATGACTGTCCTAGTATTGACACAACAAGTGCAACAAGCATGGCACTCCATACCGCAAAATGACTTTTGGCACCTGTATGACACAATGCATGCACGCTTGCAGACTCAAAATTCTGGAGGCTACACCGGCTCTTAAAGTAACATAATTTCACATTTGCACAGCATTTTCTTGAGCTTAAATTAGCCAGTGATCTTGTACATTTAATCAATTAAACATGTTAACTAGACAATTGCATTACCCAAATTTCATTAGTCTACAGTAATTTTTTCTTGGTGTTGGGATTTTTTTTTCCGCCAGTGTATATATAGATTAGGGTAAAAATTGAACACCAGTTCCCCACTTTTTTTCACGCAATTAATGTCTGGTATAATTTTCTGTACCCAAAAAATCATATCAGAAATTCATGATGCACATTTTCTAGTTCTTCTCTGCGTAATTTGTTCAATATACGTTTAACACTCTTTTCTGGACTTTATTAAGTAGGCATTTTTACATTCATTTTGCTGCTAATTTTCGAAATGTTATGTGTTTTTTGCCAATGTTTATTATGTTTAATTAATGCAATAATTAGCAATTTTAGTTTTTTATCATTTTTTTCTAACAGTTATTTAATACCAAATAAAGTTTTATTTATATATTTACTCGTGCATTAATTATTAGTTATAACTTGTAAAAAAGAAAAGACTATAACCCCACTTGGTCTACCAAACTTAACCCATTAATGCCTAACATTTTTTTTTCCCCAAATATATTTTGTATACTGGTTACAAACAGTGTTCAATGGACAGGAAAAATAATAAAAAAATATTATGTAAAAAATAATTTTTTTATTAAGGAAAGAAAAATCGTCCCTCAAAAGTTACGATAGACCCCACAGGGTGCATACTTTTTCTACTAAAATTTTTTTCTGACTACGATATAATATTTAAAAAGACATTTTATAAGAAGAAATAAAATCAGCAATGAACATAAACTTGAAAACTGAGCTTTTTTTCTTGAGATCGTAAACGATGTCATTTTTGATAAAGATCATATTAAAACTGCGACAGAACGCACTTTACAATGGTTATGTGCTGCAATCTGTTAACAACGAATTGAAAGAATCCCAAGGTACTCATTGAACACTATTATTTGGTTGAAATGTTCATTTTGGGGAAATTCAGACCCTTTTTTGGACCGTCCCTAAAAAGGGACGCTAGGCATTAATGGGTTAAAAGTTTTTAACTGAGCCCGAGTTTTTGTTTTCCAAAAAAAAAAGGGGGGGGGGGGCTCATTGGTCTGAGATTCTTTTTGAAAGCCTTTTTCGGTCAATAGGGTTTAAAAAAGGTTGAGAAACGCTGATGTAGTTCAGCTTTTTTGATGAGATTGATGTAACGCAAGCAATTATTCATTTTTCTTAACAAAAATATTTACATGTCGATGTATTTTGGATTCAGTAGTAGCAATAGCAAAATGTTGGAATTTGGCATTCTTCTCGTGTTTCATTTTCAGCGGAAACTGTATAAGCGAAATTGTGCAACAAAGCCCAAATACAATGAATGGCAAAAATGCAAAAAAAAAAAAGAAAGTTAAAATTTGAAACTACTGCCTTCCCAAGGCAGTAGGAGCAGTTGAAGTAGAAGTGCATAATGAGAGGTACCAGCGAACGAATACACTCAAGCTTTCATTTACTGATGACTCATTAAATCGGTTTACTTACGATAAAACTACACAATGAGCAGCAGTCATTACTATGGTAGGGGAAATCAGGAAAGAACTGCAAATAAATCGTCCATTGTAGTGAAGAGCAACCTGTTGGGTCAAATTAACACAACTGAGCACAAAGAGCATTTTATTGATGATTTTTACTGTAAATCAAAGCAAAGTTAATCTGCGGAAAACAATATCAGCATTAAAAATGGTAGCAAGTAGTCGCTATTCCACATAGATGTTCACTATTCATGAGATAAGCATAAATTGTCAGCATAATCTTAAAAACAAACCTCAAATGTTTTTCATCTGAGAAGTATACACATATGTTACTCTTAAACACATAGAAAAGACATAGAAAAGACATTTGACATAGAAAAGTGTTTTAATCAATTACACAGATCTGCAAAAATACACTTTTTGAAAATTGTTTCGATTTAGTTAACTGATCGTTGTGTACTTTTTTGCGCTGATTTCAAAAATGGCATTAGTTTTTTTCTATCACGTAAGGCTTGCCTACAAAATGAAGTTGAAGTTTTTGAAAAAAGTACAAAAACCGGATAATTTTGAATTTTTGTTTAAATTTTAACAAAAAGTAAAAGCAGAAAAATAATCAAACCTAGCGAAAAAGACAATAAAAGTGATGGACATGTGTTACAAAGTTATTATAAGTCTTTGAGAAGGAATTAGGCAAGTCAGGTCCACGAGGAACAGGGCGAATAGCCGAACATATGTGGGTTGGATATGAATTTTTTTTTTTTTTTTTTTTTTTGATTTTCAAATTGCAACCTTGCACTAAAGAACAAAAATTCCAGTCACCACTGTGATTTTCAGGGTCTCTCCAAATCATGGGTAATCCAAAACGTAGTGATTTCTTCTTACCTTGAAACAATTGTCTTGGTTCTTCCAAACACGTAGAATGTACTATACGGGGAGCCCAAGATTTATCTTGGTCCTCCTAATTTAACACCAAATTATGCAAAATACACCTTCTTAACAAAATTAGAAATGTTCCTTTGTTGCTTCTTGACCGTTAAGGCCTACTAATAGAACAGAAACAGTTAGGAGGGTTGACTTATCCTCTAGTAGCCATTTCTTCAAAAGAGCACAAAACTGCTAGATCTGTATTCCATAGCGGCTATAGTTCCACACTGAATCAGTGATTGCAATCAAGGTCACGGCACCATACATTCTTCATAATGACCCTTAGTGGGCAGTAAGAATGGGGAGGGAGCAAATTGAGTGATAATTGTCTTGTTTTAGTAGGAAATGGATTTTCCCAGTTTAGATTTGTTGTTAAATTCAAATAAATAAATAAAAAGATTCTTTTTTTTTTACAAGTAACGTGCTCACATTGCCTAATAACATGTTCACAATGTTATCTCTATTATTCAAACTAAATTTAACATTTATATAGGCTAGAATATTGAAAAATCTGTCACATATTCAACCCGAAAACCCTAAAAATAAGCAAATTTCAGGCAAAATTTGTGACTTTTCTGAGGGTGATGGAATTTTTTCAATATTTTTTCCGTAATCAGCACATAAAATACTGTTGAAACCAACAGTTAAATATGCAACAATATTTTTATCGCAGACTTGTGTTATTACCTTGAGAGTTCGGATTCTTACTTTTGTACCATTTTGAAAAAAAAGAAGAAAGTATGGTTTTTATGTATCATTATATAATATCTGGTAAAACCACAGCAAAAATATTTTACAAACTAAATAGAATTAGAGAACAAAACCATATTAAAATTGGATTGAATAGTATTATAGAAGAAATAAGAAAGAAGATATTAAGAAAAAATAGTATTATAACTCTTAGGACATTTTGGGTTACTTGGTTTTGTTTGTTTGGCTTTGTTTTACTTTTGGATGCATTTTTAGCACTATTTTAGCGGAAGTTTACTTTACTTGCAATGTGCCACCAGCCAAACGCCGAATTGAACCCTGTACATATGCTTATTTTGCAATGTCCCTCTTAATGCAGGAAAAGTAGCGACAAGCAGCCCATTTATTATAATCTGTCATTCAAAAATGTTTTTGAGAAGAACTTTAAAATGTTAACATTTACAAAAATGGAGCTAAAAACACATAAAAAACCCTGTATACGACAAAAAGAGAAAAAAAACTGGTTAAAAAAAAACACCTTATCTGGGGGTAAAGCACTAATTTTGCTAATGCCTTCAAAATAACATGAAAATTATTCTATACCATTTTCAGCAACGTTTCTTCAGTGAATAATATTTTTAAAAAACATTTTGGTTTTATTGCAAAGAATCATTTTCATCTGAAGAAAATGGATAGTTAATTTTGTTTACACCTTTCGTAAAGAAATACAGGGTGTTTCAAGGCAAATCACGCAATTTGAAGTGCCTATATTACGATAAATTTCGGATAAAGGCACTTAAAATAATTTTACATAGCATAGATGATATACGTGTTTAAAAAAAAATCTAAATTAAAGGTTTACAATGAGCTCACCTTGAGTGCGTGACAGAGTTATTTAGCATAACCTGCGCGGAGACAGTAGATTCCCCTTTGCACAAACAACTTTTCTTTTGCATTGCTTATACCATTTCCTAATGCTCTTCGCCATAGGCGGCTAGTGCGAAAAAACCGTGGGGGTTCAAAATGAAGTGTGGCGGAAGGAAAGGGGGGGGGGGTATCTCGTCAAGCCGCGTTTTATTTATTTATTTATTTATTTTTGTTAAATTGGGCTGCATAATCATTTATTTAATAATAAATGAGTTCAGTTTTTTTCTGAATAAAAGTTTTTAATCAAACAGAAAGTATTCTTTGTCATTTAACAAGGAAATAAGTTCTGTTTTTAATACGCTTTTATTAGTTTCACATGTGGGTCCGTATGTATGTATGTATGTAACTTTGAAAAAAAGATAAAATTCACGTTCCTTACAAATATAAAAGTAATATATTTAATACTATTATTATATAATACTAAAGACTGAACTATATTATATGTTTATGTATTATAAAATAAGTGTTTCAGTTGTTTGTATGTAACTCTGAATAAAAAATAAATTCACGTTCTTTGCAAATATAAAAGTAATATATTAAATACTATTAATAATACTAAGGGCTAAACTATATTACATGTTGATGTAATATAAGTGCATGTAAAAGAGGATATTCAATAGTTTTGAAAATCATAGAGAAATCAGTTAGGGTATCATGAAATATAGTTGAACCTTTAGTATTAATGAGAGAGAGAGAGAGAGAGAGAGAGAAATAATACCGTCTACTCTAAAAGCGTATTTTTCAGTTTTTTAAACTATAATTGTGTTTTGTCTTTTTTGCTTCAGGTAGGGAATAGCTGTTTCTACTTTCTGACGCAAATTTTTTAAAGCTGCTTAGCTGTAAACGAATAATAATACCATCCATGGAAATTCTCCATCTTCAGCTTCTCTTCCATTGATTATTTTTGTATCTAGGTCGTCTGAAAATAAAGTATCAATATCAGGGTTTTGCACACATTAGTATTAAATCTTATTTTAATATTCATGGCTTATCAAAAAAAAAATGCTATTATGAAATGATAAAGTTCTTGTAATTACCATTTTAGATATTAATTATGGTCTACTGATGTCCCGTTCAGTAATTATTTAGCTAATATTAAGCATGTTTTGAGTTTAAGGGTTCAATGCAATTTGTCCAGCGCACATAGGGTAAAGTGGAGTAGTTCATTTTGTTTACTTAATTATTCATTTATCAAATCACTCAAGTACTTTTGCATTTGTTGATTCATTTACATTTTTTTACTTATTAATTCACTTATTTATTCCTTCATTCACTTATTTTCTTATTCATTCACAATTTTATTCTTCATTTTTTTTTTCATATATTAATTCACTAATTTATTCATTTATTCATTTATTGTTTAATAATTAATTTGCTTATTTATGCATTCATTTGATGAAAAATGTTTTAAATGAAATATTTTTTAACAAATATTTTAATTTTTACTTTGCTACATGTTTTTTTAGATAAAATTGAAAACATATTTAAAATACTAAATAACTGACAGAAGATGAAATAATGTTTCAACGAAAGTTGTATTACAAAATGCATTGTTCCTTCTTTATGCAAAATAATTTTCCGCGTCCCACTCAAAATTAAAAAAAGTTTAGTATTTACAATCTTTGTTTCTCACTGCCCCAAGTTGAGAAGTCAAGTTAGTTTTCTAAATTTACATATTTTGTTTTGTTTATCCTAAGGAAAACTTTCGATACAAAACGTAAACTTACCTGGAACTTCATCTGTGATATCTGTCATGTTTAATGCGTAATTCTATTAAAAAAGAAAGATTGCAGTTACCGATAGCCGAAATAAATGTAAAACATTCATACGAACAGGTTAGTTTCTGTTCCCTTCTCCGTAATACTTGCTAGTGTGATTACATTTAGTCATTTAATGTCAGATACAAAGGAAAACTTTTACTAGCATTGGTGGCTGGTGCGCCGAAAAGAAATTAAACTTAATGCGTCGGCTCGCTTATATAGTGGTCACACCTTAGACATAGGCGATTGTGTAAGAGAAAATCCCGTTTCACTATAAATTTTAGTAATAATATTGCCTGATGTACTGCCCACTGTCGACTAAGACTAATTTTTGACTTAAAATTATATCACTAAAACTTATTTATGCTATTATAACCTACATTGCATTTTTGCTGAAATGTGATCCTTTTTATAAGTATGTTTTCGTTGACAACCTTATATAGTTTCTGTTCAATGCGTAAAAATATGGACATCACATTTTCATTCTTTTACAGAAAGTGACATTTACAGAGCAGTAAATTAATTAAGGATCAATTAATGATTGTTGCATTTCAATTCAAAAAGTTCAAAACTGAGAAAAATAATGAATAAACAAATAAATAAAAATAAAATAAAATAAATACGAGTCAAACCTTGTGTAAAGCTTGCTCGATCTTGGAAAGATTTCCCAGAAATTCTTCTTCAGGTCCAAAATCACGTGAAAATTTCGAATTCTTTCTGGGCAGTTTATGGTTACGTTTTCCATCTCTGTTAGAAATTCGGAACTACAACAAGATGTTAAAATATTAGCACACATAAAAATACACAAAAACATCAATAATTGTTGAATACATACATAAATGAAAATCTAAACATGAATACATAAAAATGAAAAAATAATTGGTTTAGACGTATCTGAAATCAATTTAGTTGATTAATAAATAAATTATGAGGTGAGTAATGCAGATCTATGAAAATGTTTTTAAAAAGTTATGAATAACTTGATAATATTGCACAAGCACAATTGCATATATCTTCTTTTCTTTTTGCTTGTTTTTTTATTCATTTAAAAAATATTTCATAGGTGACTTTCTCTGTCATAATAATCACATTTTACTTCAGTTTTTTAATTGCTGGCAGAATCAATGTAAAATAATAGTAAGTAAGTAATTCCGCTTTTAAGTTGTTGCCGAAAACAATGAAAAATAACAGTAATTATAAAACTTTTGTTTTTACAAACTTCCTAAACTAGTTTAGAGGCTCAACTTAAGAAAGCATATATTTAGATTGATAACGAAATTAAGTATAACACAAACTCTAAATAAATATGTAGCTCATTTTGATATATTTTCTTTCTTCTGGTCCTAATTCTGTACCTCAGAACCAGACTAACGTAAGTCCATTTTCGTCATTTTTCAGTAGAGGGGAAAAACAATGTATTCGACAATCGTTTTTCCCCTCTACTGAAAAATGACGAAAATGGACTTACGTTAGTCTGGTTCTGAGGTACAGAATTTTTGCTTACGAATTTTAAATCAACGATATTCCTTATAGGGTATACCGACCAGTGAATGAACACTTAAGCGAAATTTCGTTTTCAAAAATTAATAGAATCGTTAAAAATTCTAGCATTTGTCACATAACAGTAGAAACAATTTGGTGATAAATGTAATTATTTTTTTAAATATTGCGCTAATTTTTGTGGTTTGGATCAGGGTTTTTTTTTTTTTGAGTAGGGTAGGGGGGTTAAAAGGAGAAAAGGTGTCTTGACCCAGTAAATGAACACCACAAACAAAACACAAAAGCAGCCTTTTCTAGAAATTTCCTTTTTAGAAATGTGTAGAATGACGTGCGTACTGCTGATTCATCTAAGAAAAATGGTTTAAAAACTTATTTTCTAAAGAAAATTACGAGGTGTTCATTCACTGGAAGTGTTCATTCACTGGTCTGTATACCCCACAATTTGAAAATATATTTTGAAACTTAAATTCCTTTACGTAGATTTCAAATTTAAACAGGGTAAAGTCTGTCGCTTAGGAGAGAAATTAGGATTTTTGCGTAAAATAAAAATAAACAATGCTTGAAACATAATGACTACATTAATCATTACAAACTAAATAAACATTATTGCTTTCCGAACGGCACTCCACCCAGTAGACAAATACAAGAACGGTATTTCGACATGCCTCCCAACGAACTGTTGAGTCGTTTAGTAGTCCAGCTACTTTCGGATTTATACATAGGGGAATGTGGGGCAAAGTGAAATAAGTTAAGACAACTTACCTGTTTCAACATGAACAAATTGGACATTTGTTCCGAAAATTGTTGTACATAAAAGAGCAATATTGTATTTTGTGATACCACTTACGTTGAAAGATTATTTTTGGTAGTTATATTATGTTTCCAAAAGAAAAAGAAAAAAAAGGAGGGGGGATTTTCAACTCGAAAAAACGTAGAGAAAAGTGATTTTTGTAAGGAAATACTTTCTATTTGTTTATTGAAAATATTTTCACCAAATATGTAAATAAACGAAGAAATGAATTAATAATGAAACAAAGAGCAAAAAAATAAATAAATAAAAATAAATGTGCGACCTTATTAATTTATGTATGAGGAAAAATGAGTGAAAAATAGTGATTTAGAAAGCAAAGGTATATTAATGAATAAACAAATGAAGAAATACGTAAGTGAATAAACGATTAAGTAAACAAAGGGAACTATTTCACTTCATCCCATCCGTTTTAACCGCCTGCATATGACAAATCGCATTGTTCATTAAAAATCAAAACATGCTTAACATGAACAAAATAAGGCCTACTCTGTACGTCAGTAGACCTCAATTAACACATAAAATATTAATTACAAGAAAATTATCATTGCATGAAAACGTAAAATATTTTTGATAAGCCATGAAATATTACAATATGTGTATCAAATTTAAAAAATGACTTGCATTAATTTTTTTCGTTGATCCTTAGAAATCTTTAATTTTTGACTGTAATCAACTATAGTATGTTAGGGAGCTTAGTCGAACGGTTGCTGGATAGCTGAAGCTTCAAAATGCGAAAACATTTTACCTTTCCTCTTTGCTCGCTATTTCACTTTACCCCACATTTCACTATTGTTTCAAATTTTTGGTACTTTTAATATTTTTAAGCTGCATTTGGATTCTTTAAAGTTATTAATGTTTCCGTTTTATTTCTAAGTTTAAATTTCATATTCCAACTTGAATTTGTCTGAAAAGAGTGAAAAAAGGTTTATCAACATTTTCCAAAATTACTTATAATTTCCAAAACTTATTCATGTGAACTGACATTTTATATTACACAAAAAGAAAAAAAAATCCGTCACAATATAAATTCAGTTTTGTTTACTGCATCTGTTAACATAATTTCGAAAATCGATAAACTAATAAAAGAAACACAAACAACAATCTCATTGAGATTGCAATTTTACAAATAGAACAGTATTTCTGAAAATGAAAAGAAATAATTCAAAATTTTGCTTTTTTAAGGTTTTATTCAAATTGTCTAGCTTATTTTCTCATTTATCTCGACCAAGTAGAACTTTACAACTATTTTTCCAAAATTTTGCACGAAATCTTAGGTGAATATGTATGAGATTGAGAAAATATTTAATCTTGGGAGTCACCAAAAAGCTGTTTCCTCCGACAAATGTTGAAGACATTTCTCTTCGCTCTCTACCAAGGCATTTTATGCACAATTTTTATTGAAAAACGTCTCATCGTTTTCAACTTATAAATACACACACACATTTTTTTGTTGAACTTTTTGAGCAATTTATCCAAAAAATATTAATTTAAAAAAAAAAGAACAGAAAATCTTGCATTTCCTTTAGCTTTGTATGTAACTTTTAATGTGCCCTGCACTACGAACTTATTTATTATTACTATTTGTCGTTCGTAGTATTGGTTGTGTTGAGAAATAATGGATTGGTTGGTCTTTGCGTATAGAGCTATGAGCGTATTGAGCTATGACCTTGACAATGTTTACCTTTCTTGGGGTAATAGGGAAGGGCACTGTATTGAGTTAGGTTACTTTCATACGATATTATAACTCAAATCCATTAAAATAACACGCTTCTTTTTTGCTGATCTCCGCATAAAGAGATAAGCATTGTCAAGGTCAAGCACAATTTACTAATCAAGCACTATAATAATTATGAAACTCTTGAAATAATGAGTAAACTATCTAAGTCAATTAGTGATTTAGTTATAGACACTTATTTGGTGGCGCTCTGTTACTCTGTGCAATAAATTTACGTGAAAGAAAAGTTTTATTTCGAGGATTGGGGAAGGAGGATACCAGATAGTTATTTTTGTTATTACGCAAGCAATCATTTTTTAGAAACTCTAAAAACGAAAATATATATAGAACGAAAAACTTTCAATATTTAAATATGAGCATTTGTAATACAGTCGAATCCCGTTTTAGCGAAGTTCTTTACAGCGAAAATCTCAACTCAAATTACTTAGAAACAATGTCATCATTCGTAATATCGGTGTAACGAAATTCCATTACCCCGGAATGATATCTTTGGTCTCTTGGACTTCATGCAAACGGGATTCGGCTACAGATGAGGAATGTAACCGTTCAAAAAACACCAAATCATTACTTACTGTGCTTGCTGCTAATATACATAAGCTTACAACTATCCAGCATCCAATCAGTTTCATCTTCTAGGAGGCTATTAAAAGTAATATAAAGCTCGTTACTGCTTCAGCTTGTTATATTTTACTTTGATTTGTTATGACATGCTTTATACTGGGAAACGTCACCGGCGTTGTGACATTAAAAAATCGTGTGTGTGGGTGCCCACCCTTATCAGCAGACATTATGGATGATGCCAATAAAAAATGAAGAATCGGTGTCACTTCTACGTACATCTTTGATTGTCGTTTCACAAATGTGTCAATGGACTAACTGACCCAAAAAAGGCAGTTCTCATTAATTACGTCTATCGTTTTATAGGTAATGCTCTCTGGGGAGATCCTTATCCTTGCTCAGAGTTAGTAATGAAATCAAAAATTGCTTTCATCATTTGTTGCTGTGATAAGTAGTGTATTCGTATTACGCATATTAGTGCACTAAAAAATGAAGGTTGTTTTTACAGTATAATTCACCTAATTTTATAGTAATAAACTGTAAAAATGTCTAATTTTACACTAATAAACTAAAATTGCTAACTTTGCAGTACTAAACTGTCAAATTACTAATTTCACAGTTTATTACCCCGCATTTTACAGTTTTAAACTGGAACCTTTGCTGCTAGTAATATACTGTTGTTTTTACAGTATGATACAGCCAAATTTTACGGCAATAAACTGTAAAATTTCTAACTTTACAGTAAGAAGCTAAAATTTGCTAGCTTTGCAGTTTATTACTGCATTTAACAGTTTTAAATCGTGACCTCGGCTGCCAGTATTATGCTGTAAAAATAACAGCTCATTTTTTGCAGTGTAGAAATTATGGAGAGTCCTTAGTTGGCAAAAGAAAGTTTCCTACTTTTTTCAGAATTCATACCCAAATTGATTGAAAGAATCATTATTATCAAGGATGTAGTGAGACCGGAACGCACTTTAAAGCGGTTCCGGTATTTTTCTACTTATCATTAAACAAAGCCCATTTTTTAGTTCTAGGTCTTATATTTCAGGTATTTTTCTACTGGTCAAAATAACAATTCTTATATATATATATTTTTTTTTATTGTAAAAGCCTAATTTCTTTTTGAGACAGACTATTTCGCTCTGTTCAAATCTGAATTAGTTGCAAAATGGAGATTAGTAGAAAATATTTTCAAACCATGTATAATAACTCCCTTTACTTCAAAATACATAAGCCGAAATCAGTGAGTAGAGAAGAAAAAGATTCCGCGTTTAGCTGCTTATCAATTTTGTTTGGTATCTGGAACTCTTTTTTATTTTGATATTTTGATATCCCTTAGCAGAGGTGCCCATCCCCCCAATCTCAATGGCGTGAATACTACCGCCCCCCCCCCCACTTCACGTTTTCACAACCCTCTTGTGCTTTTTATTTTTATTTTTTTTAAATATTAGTATTTTTTTTAATTATAACTATTATTTTTTTTTATATATTATTAATTTTTTAAAAGTTCGAATTATGCGCAGAATAGAACCGCTTTTTTTCCCTTCCAGACGTTCCAAGCAGACACACACGCACACAAAAAAAGGTTAAAATAATTTTAATAATAATAAAGAAATAAAGAAATAATAAAAATTGAAAAAATAAATTAATGAATAATTTTAATTAAAAACCGTAAATAATTTAAATTAACGAAATAAATTAATAAACAATTTAAATAAATAAAAAAAATAGTTTAAACAAATCCTCCCCAAAAATTGGGATGGCGCAACTTGCGCCATAATCCCCCCCCCCCCCTGTGGGCGCCACTGTCCCTTATAAAACAATAAAAACTGCATAGTTTTTTAATGGTTCATATTTAAAAGTATTGGAAATATGTAGAATTTTCACACAGTTATATTATTTAGGATTTAATCATTTTCCTAGAGAATTCCCTATCCCCTCTTGTCGCGATCCATGAACACAACACGGTAACAAAGGCGGGTTAAGTAAGTTTAAGGTCCAGTTAGGAAAAAAAAAGTGCATTAGAGCAGTGAATATAAGTTAACCAAATTATCCGGAGTAATAAAACATTGACTAACTCCCAATATTAAAACTAAAAGCTGAATGCTCATGTTTGAATGGAGGTTAATAAAAAAAACATGAAAAAAAAAAACTTTCATTAGGAAAAAAATGATGTTAAAAAATCTAGCTTTTGAATTTAATTAACATTCAGTTGTCACTGGAATTCGGCTATTAATGCCAGGTTTTATTTTTAAGAGGTGATCACTCACCAGCATTTTTTCGATAAGTATGAAATTCATTAGTAATAATCAACTAAGAATGAAAATTGGCCAATATCGAATTGAAGATTATAAGGAAGTATGAAGAAAACTAGTTATTAGAAAATCAATTTGGTAAGTAAGGAAATTGTCGCCAAGACCAAGATAGGAGAGAATAGTTTAAAGACAGATAGAATTAAGTTATTTGAACGAATAAAGTTGTTGAGAGTAACTATGCTGTAAACAAGAACCTTTTTATAGGTGTTTTCTTCCTATGTTTATTTCTTCTGCGCTATGACTACTGTTCAAATAAACACACCCCTTATTTTCTCTGAATAAAACTGCTGTTAAGAGTTAATGAATTCAAAAATGAAGTTTTTCCGAAAGGTTTATAAAAGGGGTTCAGTATTGAAATATGCATTTTTATGTTGTTTTGATGCAGGCCCCAAAGCAGAATACTTAGTGATGTTCTGCGATGCAAAATTATTTGCCCAAAATTGTTCTGCAAGATAGATTTATACATTATATATTTACCGTGAAAATGTTACGAAAAAGTGTTTTCTTATTTTTCCATATAATATACACATAATATATACATCATGAAATCGACTGTAACAGAGTGGACATCCAACAGTTCAAATTAACTACCATAAGAAAAGAATGAGGCTCACCCTGGTTGTTGACAACATAATTCAATGTAACAAGCTAATCACGGCAGTTATACTATCTATATTTTTTAAAAAATATATCAGATTGAATGCAATTGTTTATTTTATTTCCAAAAGAATTGTAGCAGAGTGGACAATTCGAAACATAAAAAAACATAGAATAGTGTTTTTTGGGGAGGTTTTTTTTTTTTTTTTCATTTGCGTAATAAACTGCAGAAATGGTGTCAGAAGCATCTCTTGCACTGCAGTGTCCTTTATTTTGTTGTTACATTTCAGTTTAATTTTAAATTACATTGAAAATTCTAGCAATTTGAAGCTGGGACACGTCATTTTCTCCTTCTCCTGACAAAGATCATTTTTGTTGTGTCCTTTCTAAATGGATTATACCTAATCAATTGATACTTGATGGCAGGGCCATCGCTAGCTGAAATATCTGGGGGGGTGTTGAGAATTTGGCGGCCCTGGGGTCATTATATAGGGGGGTGAGGGAGATAGCTTCCTCCGAGCTTTGAAATGTAATATTTTTTACAAAGGTGGAAGGTGGACGCAATTTTTGTTTTTTTATTTTTTCCTATAAAATTAGCATTTAGTATACTCCCTCCTCCCACACACACATGGAAAAGTTCAAAATGACAAGCCTGAGTGGCTACAAACAGCTTTTGAGCTTTTGAGCACATGCTTAAAACTTTAAATTAATATGCAGAACCATTTATACAAACACCATATGAATGTTAAATGTCAAAAGATATTAATAAACAATAAATAATAATAATAAGCATTTATTTGTTAAAGTCTTACTTTAGAAAGACTTTTGAAAAGAGCGAAAGTAAGGATTTGTGAAACAGTACTAGGAATTCCACTTATTGTCTTTTCTCCCTTGAATTATTCACCATTCTAACCCAAGCTATATACAGAGATGCATTATAGCTGTGGAAAAGGTGAGAGAATGATTCTTCAAAATTAATGCAAGAAAATTTTGAATAGTAGTCTTGTAAAATTTCTGGATATTATTGCTATAAAAATTATTTTTTTTCTAAAGAGAAAAAGTGCACCATTCCCTTTTATTTATTTTTTATTTTTAAGAACTGCCAATAAAAGAAATCACCTTTCATAGTTTGGAACTAATTTGTAAATCGTAAATATTTTGTTAAAATTTTATGGATCAAAAATACCCTTGCATATAAGTCGCATAGTTCAGTCATAATGTGTAAAGAAAAGGGCTAAATTCGCAAAATCGCGATGTAATTTTGAGTTTTGAATGTTATTTGGGTCCCCTAGGGTAGTGTAAATCTAAGTTTGCAGTTTTCTAAAATTTGTGCTTGCCGCGTAACTCGCGAAAAACTGCGAAATTTTCCGAATTTTTTCATTGTTTCTTTTATAACTCCTTAACTTGTTTCTTGAGGAGTAAAAATTAATGTCGGTATTTTTTCCGAAATATGGTCAAAGCATAAAAAAATCTAAATGCAATATCTCCTAAATCGTTGGTCTTACAGAGCTCCACTTGAGCTTAAAATGTTTCAAATTTATCGTTTTTTAAATTAGGTATTCACATGTATCATCAAAAGTTACATTGTTTAGAAGTTATAAAGAAAAAACTAAAAAGAGTAGATACTTTTTCTCAGTTTTGCATGAGTCGTATACATTACGTAAGGACATGCTGTACGTATGTCGAAATTGACCTGTAAGATTTTTCTTAATTATGAAAATAACGTTGTAATATAGTGTTACCCTTTTTTTTATATAAAATTCTAAGCATTTTTTTTTATCGTCCAGTCCTCCTTCTTTTCAGAAACAATTTCTTTAATTTCTCAAAATAATCAAAATTTCCGATTTTTTTAAAAATGATTTTAAATGCAATATTGATATTACAGACTTTTTTGGGGGCTTAAATGAAAGCCATTAAAATTTGCAGTAACTTCCTGTCCGTTTTGTTTCTTGTAGAGTAGTAATTCATATTGATATTAAGTCGGAAATATGATCAGAGCGTAATTTTTTCACTTTTCGCAAAAAATGGCCAATTTTCGGAATGCAATATCTCTTAAACCGTTGGACCTACAGAGATCCACTTCAGCTCAAATTGTTTCAAATTTAGTGTTCTTTAAAATAGTTATTGACACGTTTAATCAAAAGTTTTATAGTTTAGTCGTTATAAAGGAAAAACTGAAAAAAAAATCGGAAAATTTTAGTTTTTCGTGAGTTACGCCGCGAGCACAGGGTTTTGAAAACTGCAAACTACCCTAGGTGACCCAAACTACGCATTAAAAAATCAGAACTACATCGCTATTTGCAAATTTAATGTCTAATATGCCTGAACTAGCAGCTGGATTTTAACAGAAACTAGCTGACCCGGCGAACTCTGTTCCGCCTTAAAGGCAATAAATAAGAAAATTTTTGAATTTATTAAGTTTTTTATTATTAGAAAATACAAAAAAAAAAGTACCTGCATTAATCATTCGTTATTGTTTCTGTATTTTAGTACATAGGTTGCTCTTCACTAAAGTACCTTCTGATGCACATTTTTTGTTTCATTATCAGGCGCAAAAAGAAACAACGCAGATGGTCTTCCGACCCGTAAACATGCCACATATAATTGACCATGGGAAAAACTGATGTTCTAGATTCAAACCACAAACTGTTAAGGATTGGCCTTGTGATTTGTTAAAGGTCATGACAAATGCAAGACAGATCAGAAATTGAAGTCTTTTAAATTCAAACGGCATATCGGTTGGGATCATCGGGATCCTAGGAATGAGCAATCGTTTCTGACAGCTTATCACATATAAATTTCAAGGGAAGTAACGCGTTTGTTATAATTTACTTCACAAAAAAGTCAAATAACACTCAACGCACCGCTAACTTACAACCTGTGCCAGAACATGTACTTTATGTCGCTCAGCCATGGAGGTGTCAAAAAAGGCTTAGTAAAAAGGCTTAGTCAATAAGACAGTTTTTCTATTTATGTAACTGACACATATAAATTATAGTCTATGTCCGTCTCCTGGCTCTAAGCTACCTACCCACCAATTTTTAACTATATCGGTACAGCCGTTCTTGAGTTATAAATAGTGTAACTAACGCGACTTTCTTTTATATATATAGATGAGAAGTCGGGAGAGAAAAAGTTCGTCTGGTATGCGAGCCTTTCAAATACTATCTTTGTAGTTTTACGATTTCAAGTGATAAAATTTCATTAAATGAATCATTGTAAGCCTGACGCGAATAATCCAATTCAACTGGTGATCAATAGAAAATAATTCTTTTCATGCTATGTCTCTTAAATTGATTAAAAATGAGAGGGAAAATATACAACAAAAACTGAGTTTTTCTTCTTATATTTTAGAATCGTTTAAAAGTATGCAACTCATTCATCAACGAAACAAATGATTGAAAAACGTCTCAGACAGTTATTAAAGCATATAAAATTATCCCTTTTTTTTAATTAACATCTACTAAATTAAGTCAGTCTCTGTTAAAGTCATAACACTAATTTTTCTTGAGGTACTTCTAGAATCGAGGAATATGGTTACTAAACAAGCTTCGGAGTTATTAATAGGCAAAATTAAAACTTCTGCTTCTATCTGTTTATTTTTAGTTTCATGTGACAGCTTAACAAAAAATAATATTGTTAATAGAATACTTCAAAATCAAAACTTAAATTTAAATAACGCAAAAAAAGAAAAAAAACTGTCAGATAAAGGTTAATTTTTAAAAATAAAAACATAATAAAAGTACAAGTAAAGAGAGCTGTAATTTCCTTTAATTCCTTTAATTCAGAAAACTGCTGTACTTTTATAAATTATACAATATAGTTAATCTGAAAAAATTGATATACATAATTTAAAAACCACACATCTGTTAAAAACAGTAAACAAAAATTCATTTTCTTAATTCAATTAAAATAAAACTAATATAGTGGAAAATATACATGAAGTAAAACTTGGATGTCGATGCCAAGTCACATAGTTTTGTTTGATACAGCATAAGACAAAACGACAAAACGCAATATTAACGTCATTATGGCATAAACTCATTGCTTTAACAAAATGAACATTGTTTTAAAAACATCGTGAAAGACGATTCAAATCAGCGCCACATTAAAGCTTAATATATAAATTGCAAGGAAAATAATTGTAACAGTTAGAGCAATAAAAAATGTCTTACATTTGCATCCGTCGAATTTTTTGGCGCAGGTTTAAAATGTTTCTTAATTCTTTTTCCCCCTTTTTTATTTCAGTATAATAAACTTCTATTATTATTATTATTTCTTCATATTTGCTAAATAAAAAAATTCGCTCGGTCCCAACACAAAGTGAAAAGTGATAAATTTTCTTTTTAATTATCTTCAGTTTAAACATTGCACTATCTTTCGATAATGGTATTTTGTGTAATTTTCTTTAATTTAAATTTATTTAAAATGTAAAATTTGGTGACCCCTGCAGATTATCTTTTTTCCCCCTTTTAATTATTCCATCGATTATTTATTTTAATTTATCTCAAATATAAAATTTGGCGGCCCTCTGCATATATTCTTTTTTTTTAATATTGCATCGATCTTATTGAATTATGTATATATAATTTGATTTATGTTTTATTAATTTAACTAATTTTAGTTACAGAGGTTCGCGTACCTTTTAAAACTCTCGCACATATTTATACAGTACTTTTTGTTTTCAAACTGGGCAGGGCGACCTATAGTTTCCCGTTTACATGATCCCATGAACGAGAAAATTTCGTATTTTTCGCAACGAATATTGCTGTGAAGGAATCTTAACAATTTTTCGCGGCCCCAATTATTTATTTTTGATAAGTAATAATTGGGGCCGCGGAAAATACAGGACATTTTTAAAAATTCAGGTTTACTGATATTCTTAATAATGTTTAAATTATTCCGCTTATCTTTCAAATTTCATTCAAAGTCCTGAAATATTTTCCTAAAATTTCATTTTAATAATAAAATAAAATCGGCGGCCCCCTTCTTCAGAAAAGTGGAGGGGTGTAGCACCCCCCACACCCCTCCTTGCCGACGCCCCTGCTTGATGGCACAAAATTAAATGGAGAACCAATAAAAAATACACTTAATGGGTGGGAGTTTTTAAATTGATTTAAAAAATTCTAAAGTCTCGGACATGATTTGTACCATTTTCATTGGAATGACCCATATATGCTTGCGTACTTACATGCTGTCTTTGTGTGTGTGTGTGTGTGTGTATTTTTTATTTATTTTTATTTATTTATTTTTTTAATTTTAAGAACTGGAATAGAAAGAGTCGCGAAATTATTTGCACTGTTGTCAGCCTTCGATGAATGTTTCAAGTCATCAAAGATCACCAGAAAAGAAGTTGTAATACCTCTTTCTCTGGGCCACAGCAGATTTACTCATAGACATCTGTTTTGCTCTTATGTAACACGCCGTGATGGCAATCAGACAGTATTGCATATACAATGGAGATTGCCTCGCGATTGTCCACATTTCAATCATATTCGTTTCAGATTCTTTAGTCATTTTCATCCTTCTTTGAAAGACTTGTTAGGGAAATTGTTCCTTCTTCAGCAGTTTGGATTTATTTTTTTTACTATTCAAAATTTAAAACTTCATTCATGTGTTGATTTCAGCAAAAATTTTCTTAATTCTACAGGTTCTTTCTTCAAACATTTTCATTTTGACACCTTTACTTTTAAACAACTGTTCGGCTCAGTATAGTCTATTAAGACTTTTATGCCAAAAATCCAACCAAATCAACTTAATTTTTTAATACCATGGTAAAGACAACAATTATTTTTTAAATTTGTTTCATTTTTCTATGAAGAGTTTGAATTTGAAAGATGTCATAAGTTTGCAAATACTTCTTGCTTTATTTTCATTAATTCATATTTTAAATGCTTTAGTTTGACAAATATATTTATAATTATGTTGTTAATGCTTACTATAAAAATATACTTCATCATCGGTTCAAAAATTCAGTTCAAAAAACTCAAGTTCAAAAATTTCAAGCTCGGCATTGGGACGTTAACTAATTTCCAGATCGCAGAACAAATGTTAAAAAACATTTTTCCGGTTGGGAGGGGGGGGGGAGAGCTTGGATTACACCTATTTTCCTAATTTTAGCCTGAAGTTAATTGTTTCAAATATAATTTCTTCGTCCCCGCGATTCTCTAAAGCGGAAAAATTGTTTTAAAATAATTTGAATAACTATTTTTACTTCAAGCTCCGTCAGAAATTCTGCGGCCAAAATGTGAAATCCTGAAAAACTTGAAAGGAGACTCTCCTCCCCCTCCACACCGCGTTTCTCTTACGCGAAAAAATTGTTTCAAACATCATTTGAATAAATAATTTTCACTGCGAGTTCCGTAAGTGCAATTCTGCGGCAATAAGTGAAATGCTGCAGAACTTTAAACATAGCTTTGCCCCGCGATTCTCTCACCGGAAAATTGTTTTTAATACAATCTGAATAACTAATTTGCGGTCAAAATGATAAGGCCCGCAGAAATACAGACGTAGCTTGTGTCCCCTCGATTCTTCCGTAGGAAAAATTATTTGAAATCTTAATTTGTTCTGTAAGATTCGTCACAGCAGTTCTGCGGTCAAAACGCAAAGAGAACTTCAAGCGAACCCCCCCCCCCCCCCCCGTCATTTATTGATGAGTAACGATTTATTGTTTCAAAGAAAATTTGAAAAGCTAATTTGTTCTGGAAGTTTCGTTGCTGACGTTCTGTGGCCAAAATGTGAAAGCCCGTAGAACTTTAAACGAAGCCTGCGCCCCTCGATCCTCTCAACAGGAAGAGTTAATAGTTTTAAACATCATTTGCATAACTAATATGCACTGCAAGTTTCGTCTCTGAAGTTCTGCGGCCAAAATGTGAAAGATCGCGAAACTTCAAGCGAGTACCCCCGCCCCTCCCGTGATTCTCTCACGAGAAAAAAATGTTTTCACCATTGTCGAATACCTAATTTGTACCGCAAGTTTCGTCACTGAAGTTCTGCGGATAAAATGTGTGGGCCCGCAGAATTTCAAACGAAGCCCGTTTTCCCGCGATTCTTTAACACGGAAGAATTAATTGTTTAAAACAAAATTTGAATAACTATTGTTTGTACTGCAAGTTTCGTCACTGAAGTTCTGTGGATAAAATGTGTAGGCCCCCCGCAGAACTTCAAACGAATCCCGCTCCCCGCGACTCTTTAACGCGGAAGAATTAATTGTTTTAAACATAATTTGAAAAACTATTTGTACTACACGCTTCGTCACTGAAGTTCTGCGGCCAAAATGTGAAAGCCCAAAGAATTTCAAGCGAAGCTTGCGTCCCCGCGATTCTCTCATGAATAAACATGGTTTTAAACATAACTGAATATCTAATAGAAAAACAAAGTGCCGTCACTGAAGTTTTTTTTTTTTTTTTTTTTTTTTTTAAGCCGTCAGCTTCAACATACATGAGGACTGCGTACTATGCGCTTTGCCTCCTGACAAACACAGGACAGATTTACGGCACAGAGAGAATGAAATAACATCCATGGGCAAGGCGGGATTCGAACCCGCGACCACTTGCTTACGAGGAGAGTACTCTACCTCTAGGCCCACGTGGCCCCCCTCGTCACTGAAGTTCTGCGGATAAAATGTGAAGTCCTGCAAAACTTCAATTGAAAATCTGTGCCCCTGCGACTCTCTTGCGAAAAAATTGTTTCAAACGTAATTTGAAGAACTGATTTGTGTACCTACCGCAAGCTTCGTCACTTAAGATCTGCGGCAAAATGTGAAGGCTCGCAGAATTTCAGACTAAGTTTGCGTTCCCGCGATTTTCATGCGGAAAAAAATAATCGTTGGAAACATTATTTGAATAACGAATGTGTGCTGCAAGTTTCGTAGCTGAAGTTCTGCGGCCCATATGAGAAGGATTGCAGAACTTCAAACGAAGCCTGCGCAAGTGTCATCACTGAAGTTCTGCAGAAAAACAAGAATGTCCTCAGAAGCTCAAGTTAAGTCGTTCGCACGTCTGCTGTGGTCTATATAGCACTGCCATATAAGTCGATAGCACGATAAGTCGATAAGCAGGCAACAATGTCGGTAGCCTGCCATTACGGCGCCGACATTATTGCCTGCTGCTCTGCGAGACATGGGCTACGAGCGAAACGTTTTTTTTTTTTTTTTTTTTGCTTTCGAACGAAAACGGTTTTTTTTCCTGCGACGTACGTCGCCGATTTAGCAGTATTCTGCTTTCGGGGATGCAGGTAGTACAAAAATATTGGGTTCCCCTTGATCCCATGAGATGTGAATAGGCAAGGACCTTTTTGTCCATAGTCCTGAACAGTTATCAAACTGGAGCTCCAGTAGCAGCTCCTTGAAAAAAAAAAAAAAAATTAAATGAATCGGATTTTGTTACTTTTTGATTCCAGTTTATAGTAGTGGAGAAATATTTTTGCATTTTACAGCGCCACCTATCTAGCAATATTTTAACTAGGTACCTAGACCTATGGTTTATTTCTGTTACTAAATAAACAGCTCCAAAGATCAACGAAAAAAAATGTACAGGTCATTTTCAAAACTTGATACCTTTATTCTAATATCCGTGATTTTTCAAAATTATTTTTTGTTTTTTTAAAATAGTAAAATATTTATAATTTTCATTTTGATTTTAATTGAGGTCTATTGATGTCCATTTCAGTCCTTATTTAGTTCATATGAAGCATATTTTGATTTTGAGGAGGCCAATGCCTAACCACTTGGCCACCTAGTAGGTGGATCCTTTGAAATTAACCCTGCGCAATACACAGTGCACTCAGCATCATCTTCATTCTGATCCAACAACCACCTGATTTCCGTTGTTAACCTTCTGAAATTATTACACTGGGGAACAAATTTAATTTTATATTCTTCTACATAAGATTTTATCTCTTTCTATAAGCTTCAGTTACATTTTAAATTTAAAAATATTGACCGTAGGAAGAAATTTTGAAAATCCACTCGAACAAAAAAGTTTACCGTTATGAATTCTTATGGTTTGGCTGGAAAGCGTAAATCAGGGATTTCGATTTTTGCATGCTTTGCATAAAGAGTTAGAAAGTAGAATTGACGCAACATCTATCCTTATGCACACTTAAGCAACTCCTAATTATAGTGTTTCCAAAGCTAATCATGTAACGTGAACACATTGTGCAAATTAGAAAATATATGCTCATTACTGCTCATGATATGAACTTTTTAGGAATGATTTTAACATCGGCAGATTCCTTATCTTCTAAAAGTAAAGATCTCGCCAACATCACAACAGTTTAGCTGAGCATAATTGGTATGTGTTTTTTCCTTCTCAAAAAAAAAAAAAACTGTATTTGCATATAGACAGTAAGAAAAAAAAATCCTTGATTCATGGACAAAAGTTTTTGTTTCAAGGAAAAGAGAAGTTGAGTTTGTAGACATTGGAAGTAAAGTGCTTTGTTTATTGTTTATAGGTGATTATTTTTGATAGCAGTGTATGCTACGGAGAGTTTTTTTTTTTTTTTTTGCAGATCTATGAATACGTAAAGCTATAGATTTTTAATAAATTTATGAAGTTAAAAAAAGGGGAAAAAATTAATAAATATGCTATCCGAAAAAAAGAAACCTGCAGCTCTTGAACAAAACCAATAGCTGATTTGAAATCAGCATAAAAAAACATAGGTACCCCATATTAGAAGGTATTACCCGGCATATTAGGAGACTTTAACTGAGCTTTTTCTGGTTGTTCAACTACAGCTACGTAGTTAAGTATGTTATTGGGATATCAGAACAAAAATTAAAGAATAACCCAGGTAGCACAAATAACCTTTAAACGTTTTATAAACGTTTCTAAGCGGTTGTTACAACCTTTAAAAAACGAAGTGTGCTACTTGGGAAAGCATCTTAAATTTCAGGTACCTGAAAATTGCTTAAACGGATAAAATAATCAGAAATATACTTGTGTCTTTGTTCATGAGAGATACCTGATTGTTAACTATGAAGAAAAGCAGAAAAAGAGTTTAAAAAAACCAAGAGAATGATTTTTTAGGTATAAATTTTTTATTCTAGTCCATAGTTCCAGTCTTTATACAAAACAAATATCCTCATCTTCTCCTACAGTTTGAATCAGCCAGTCGTTATAAGCGGATGTAGCTGTGTAAACTACGGGAACATACGGTCGTCCACAGCCCAGAAAAGAACCGAATGACGTCACACCAATGGAAATGTTCCTTCCGCTTGGGTCATCGTACACCAAAGGACCTCCGGAATCACCCTGTAATAAAAAGTTCAGTTAAAAATAAATGGGCAACATAGAAACTGAAAATATATAAGTAAATAAATCATATTCTTTTATTTTTCTTAATATCTCTTTGCATTACCACAGTCACATATACACTGCTGTCCACCCAAATTGCAACATCGAGAAAGACTAGAGATATCACAACAAAATTTATTTTGTAATATGTTGACCAAGTATCAAATGATTAAATTTATAGACTTCTGTGAAGTGTCGTTCCTGCCAAAATCAGTAGCCAGACTAGCCGCCATTGTTGCAGATCACCGCTGCCACACACCTCAGCATTGATTCAAAGAGACTTTGCAGACCAAGCAGCTTCCATATGTTGCCAAAGTTGATTTGTTGTAGCAGCTGGGGATGTAATCTAGGTCAATCGTTGAGCAACCATGAATCACATGTTTTCTATCGGCGAAACATCCGGAGAGCGAGCCGGCCAGGGAAGCAACTCAATCTGGCGATTGATGAAGAACCTTTGGACAATGCGTGCCACGTGTGGTCGTGCATTATCCTGTTGACATATGGCTGTGGGTAAGCCCTAAAGATAAGGAAGGACGACCGGCTCCAACACTTCGGAGATATAGCTCTGGCTGTTTAAAGTACCGTCAATGCGTAGTACAGGAGTGCGAAAGTGATATTCAATACCGCCTCATACCATAATACCCGCTGCAGGACCAGTGTGGTGGTGCATAACGCATCTGTTTAGCATCCTCTCTTCACGGTGTCTCCAGACTCGAATCTGACCGTCGTAGTGTTGCAGACAGAAGCGTGATTCGAAGGTAAAGACAATTTCATTCCATTCTGCCGTTCATATCCTTCTTCCATTGCAGCATTGGTGGTGGAGACCTCTGTGGTTCTGCGTCAAGGGTAGATGAAGCAATGGACGTCTTCCAGACGAACCACTCTGCTGTAAACGGCGTCGAATGGTACGTGGAGACACTGGATGATGTGTTGCAGACGGAATGTGCTGTGCTATACTGCCGTGGGCAGGTAAACGGCAGTATCTGCAAAAATGAGTTTTCGAGATAATTGAAGAAACCCGTTTTTGATTTCCTACAAAGATCAATAAAACATTGAACTTCGAAAATAGGCGATACTATATGTTTATACCGATATAATTTTTGGGTAATCGATTGAATTTTGATTTTGCAAGCGCATAGAGAGGTAAAGCAGATACTGCCGTTTACCTGCCCTTTTCACTCTAATTGTCATGCGGAATTGACTGGCAGTCGGCAGTAACTGCACAGTATGCTACTAAATGCCCAGTATTCGACAACATGCGGAGTAAATATGTTATTACGAAATATATTATTGCATTGTGAATGATATGTTTTATTTAAAAATATACATAAATACCGTGTATCCACTTGATATAGATTTAATATAAACGACCGCGAAATATAATTGAAAAATATAATGAACTGTATTGTATTATGGAAAATATGAAGCAAAACTTGATGATTCTTCAGCTATTTTTACTTCCATTTACTTAGTAAAGGAAGTATTGTGATCACAAAGAAAATTTCACTCAAAATTCGGTCTAAATTTTGATTTTGCTCACCCCCGAATGAATGGTTGAGTAGTTTT
>JAXGGA010015301.1:0-29568 GCA_038373865.1 Uloborus plumipes
TAAATAAATATAGAAAACAAAGCCAAAAAGGTCATGAATATTGTTATAATAGTTAGGAACAGAAAGCCAAAAGAATAAAAAACATCGTCCACGCTCATGTCTTAATTATTTAGATAGTAAATTGTTCGAAATCCTCTACTTAGAATTAGTAATTTGTAAATTTCATTCTTGTTTCAAAGCAACACGAAATATACTTATTGGAAAATTTCTCATTAGAAAAATAATATGCCACATTAAATTCATTATTATCCCCCCCCCCCCATGTTCAATCCGTTTTTTTTTTTCTTTTTAATATATGTAAAATTTATAAAAACACTCTCCCCTCCTCTTAAAACGCAGGCTAATATCTGGAAAAAAGGCCTTGTGCAGGGCAAGCGAAATTATTTCATCAGTTTTCTTTTCATGATCCCAGAAAATATTGTCAATCTAAACATCCGTTCAAAATACGGCATCATTTTCTAAATCAATCAACTTGTTCCGTCGGTACTTCCGCGTTGTTATTATTTTATTGCAGTCAAAGTAAGTTTTTGCTTTTTATCACGCCATCAAATGATATTTTTTTATTTTCTGAGGATATGCTTTCGAATCATATTTTGAATTCCCTTTGTTTTTCTTATTCGTTTGCTGAGCGCCAGTTCATACTCTTGTCACTTCGAAGGGGACGGCAGAAGTGTATTATAGACTCAGGTGGCTCCCCCACCCCAATTAAACGAAAAAAAAATATTTTCGTGTAACTCATAGTGCTAACTTTCGTGGATGGTGTGCCAGCGCCCCACCCCCTCCACCGCGCCGCGTACACCACTGGGTAGCAGGGTACTCGCGAAAATTAAAGCCTCGTGGAATGTTTCAAGACTTTTTTTTTTGTGTACGGTGTTGATTTCCTACATATAGAGTTGTTTTTAGCTTTGAAAGATATTTTTACATTTAATGTTGTCCTTTTTAGCTACAATTTAAATGAATGTAATGTGCTTTGGACTTTTTTTGACTATTGAATTGAATACAATGGTATCGCTTTTTAGCCTACTTTCCCGTTAAAAATAAAAGAAAGACGAAAAAAGTAAAACAAGAAGTTCTGTCAAGAACTAAACGAGCCTACTTTCCCGTACATTGACATCGGCATTCTCGCATCCGATCATTATTCTCTTGATTATCTGAAACTAAAAATTATGTCAAACATACCTTTTTAGCACATAGAGCTAATTTCGAAAAGCAAACTATACCCCTCTCATCAGATAAAATAGACACGTAAAAAGTAATTAACGAATAAATGAAGCTTTGTCGCACCTTTTAAAGAGTGCAACTGTTACAGTTCCTCCGTAGAAAAAATCCTCCATTGTTTTCAAACAAAAAAAAAAAAAAATAATAATAATAATAAAATAAATAAATAAAAGTACAAAGAGCATCAAAACGTATTTTATCAAAGAAAGAAAAAAAAGAAAAAAAAACTCGTCCGTTAATAAAATGTCTCGAATTTCACTTTTAATCGGTTGCCAGTTGTTAAATATAAATAAAGAATAAAATGTTCTCGTGAATGAAAAATTTTTGTTACAAAAAAATCGTCTGCCAAAAAAAAATAATAATAAATAAAATAAAACAAATGAATAAATAAACAAAAAATCGTCTGCACAGTCAGTCATTTTTTTTTCTGAGCCTGCATTTCCGCCACGTTTGCGGAGTCGGAGTAGGAATCAAAGTCCTCACAGAAGATTACTCAGAAAAGTACTTTACAAACACTATTTATCAAAACCATTTTCTTACAAAGTTAGTTTGAAGGAAATCCGACTTTAAGTTCAGAATCAACATTCAACTTAAATTCCCCGTAGACGCTAATGTTAATTTTTTTTTCTGAACGGTTCAATATTGAACGAAAAATGGTTCAAATCAAAAAGCGAAATATGGAAATGTATGGGAGAGCCTCTCCGAGATCTTTCAAACAAAAAAAAGTTTATTCCATTCAGACGGTTCACTCAAAAGTTATTAGGTGGGGAAAGGTTGCTTGAACGGTTCAATGTTGAACGAAAAAATGCTCAAATGGAAAATTTAAATAGGGTAATGAAGTATCCTTGCTGAGATCCTTCGAACAAAAAAAAGTTTGTTCAAATCGGATTGTTCACTCAAAAGTTAGCATCGCGAAACAGGTTGTTTGAACGGTTCAAAGTTGAACCAAAAACTGTTCAAATCGAAAAATCAAATATGGGAATAAGCTGTACTCGCCGAGATCTTTCCAACAAAAAAAAAGTTTGTCCAAATCGGAATGTTCATTCAAAAATTATTAGGGGGGGAAAGGTTACTTGAATGGTTCAATGTTGAACCAAAAATGTTCAAATTGAAAATTTAAATACGGTAATAAAGTATCCTTCCCGAGATGCTTCGAACAAAAAAAAAATTGTTTAAATCGGAGTGTTCATTCAAAAGTTATTAGGTGTGACAGCTTGTTTGAACGGTTCAATGTTGAACGAAAAATTGTTCAAATCGAAAATGTAGATACGGGAATGAAGTATCCTTGAAAAGATCTTTCGAACAAAAAAAAGTTTGTTCAAATCGGACTGTTCACTCAAAAGTTAGCATCGCGGGACCGGTTTTTTGAACGGTTCAAAGTTGAACCAAAAATTGTTCAAATCGAAAAATCAAATATGGGAATGAGCTGTACTCGCCGAGATCTTTACAACAAAAAAAAGTTTGTCCAAATCGGAATGTTCATTCAAAAGTTATTAGGGGGGGACAAACAGACAGACCGACCGACCGACACACAAATTCCCCATCTCAATACCCTACTTTCAAATTTTTAATTTTTCGATATTCAATTTACCTTTTTATTTTTTTTACTTGGCGATATTTTTTGGACTTGGCGATATTTTTTAGATGCATTAAGCTACTTTTAATACTTTTTTCGTCTTTCTTTTGTTTTTAACGGGAAAGTAGGCTAAAAAGTGGCTTCATGCATCTAAAAAATATCGCCAAGTCCAAAAAATATCGCCAAGTTAAAAAAAATATCGCCAAGTCCGAAAAAAAAGCCAAAAAGAAATGAAAAGGTAAAATGAATATCGAAAAATCAAAAATTTGAAAGTAGGGTATTGAGATGGGGAATTTGTGTGTCGGTCGGTCGGTCTGTCTGTCTGTCCCCCCCTAATAACTTTTGAATGAACATTCCGATTTGGACAAACTTTTTTTTGTTGGAAAGATCTCGGCTAGTACAGCTCATTCCCATATTTGATGTTTCGATTTGAATAATTTTTGGTTCAACTTTGAACCGTTCAAACAACCTGTCCCGCGATGCTAACTTTTGAGTGAACAGTCCGATTTGAACAAACTTTTTTTTGTTCGAAAGATCTTCTCAAGGATACTTCATTCCCGTATTTACATTTCCGATTTGAACAAATTTTCGTTCAACATTGAACCGCTCAAGCAAGTTGTCACCCCTAATAACTTTTGAGTGAACAGTCCGATTTAAATAAACTTTTTTTTGTTTGAAAGATCTCGGAGAGGCTCATTTCCATATTTCGCTTTTCGATTTGAACCATTTTTCGTTCAATATTGAACCGTTCAGAAAAAAAATTTAACCTTAGCGCCTACGGGGAATTTAAGTTGAATGTTGATCCTGAACTTTTAGTCGGATTTCCTTCAAACTTACTTTGTAAGAAAATGGTTTTGATAAATAATGTTTGTAAAGTACTTTTCTGAATAATCTTCTGTGAGGACTCTGATTCCGACTCCGCAAACATGACGGAAATGCAAGCTCAGAAAAAAAATGACCGACTGTGCAGACGATTTTTTGTTTTTTTCTTCATTTGTTTTATTTTATTTATTATCGCTATTTTTTTTTCTTTTTTTTTTTTTGGTAACAAAATTTTTTTATTCACGAGGGCATTTTATTCTTTATTTATATTTAACAACTGGCAACGGATTAAAAGTGAAATTCGAGACATTTTATTAACGGAGGAGTTTTTTCTTCTTTTTTTTCTTTCTTTGATAAAATGTGTTTTGATGCTCTTTGTACTTTTATTTATTTATTTATTTATTTATTTATTGAAAACGATTGAGATTTTTTTCTACGGAAGAACTGTAACAGTTAAATTCTTTAAAATGTGTGATAAAACTTTATTTATTCATTTATTTACTTTTTACGTGTCTATTTCATCTGATGAGAGGGGTATATTTTGCTTTTAGAAATCAGCTTTAAGTGCTAAAAAGGTATGTTTGACATAATTTTCAGTCTCAGATAATCAAAAGAATAATGATCAGATGCTAGAATGCCGATGTTGATGTACGGGAAAGTAGGCTCGTTTAGTTCGTGACAGAACTTCCTGTTACTTATTATTTTTCGTATTATCTGTGGTATTTGCTGATCTGCAGTTTCGTTCCACCCTATTCCGCTGATTATCGGAAGTTTACTGTAAAGATACATGTGTAACCAACTTTCAGTTCTGTTCACATAAAAAAAACAGAAAGAACATACAATTTGCATTTTTTAAAAAAATATTGTAAATATCTTTTGATTTTTAAAAAATTCTATGTACATGCTTTAATTTAAAAAAAGTCAATTGAGGCAATGTTTAGTTTTTAAAATTTTTCTTTGGTGTTAAAGAAAAGAAAACTAGTGTATTTTTTAGAACATTTACTACTGAAAACTTTACTGAATTAAAAATTTGTTTAGTTTGTAGCAAATGGCACTTTATATGTTTCTCTGTTTTTCAGATAAGTCCTATTTTAGTCCATCCATTATAAATATTCAAAGACGTGATGGCAGCTATTTACAAGATGGTGATTTATCAAGGACAGTTTATCACTTACAAAAAAGATCTGCCATTTTGCCTCCAATTAAAAAAGCTACGTCTTCAGAGAAGAAGCCAATCTCAAAAAATGTTTCCACCACAGAAACTGTAGGTATTCAATTAAAGACAATAGGGTTAGAATTCAAAAATTCTACCCAAAACTCTACTCTTCCTTACAACTCTACACTATTGGAGTTATCCACTTTTAGTACAGTTACATCGCATGAAAAATATAACATATCAGACAATTCTTCTACAACAAGCACTTCAGTGTCAAGTACTTCTGTTGTGACAGTTGCTTCAACTACTCCCCTTTCTTCGACTTCAGGACTATTGCCTGATATGTTACCCACAAAACCTCCCAATATAACAAATACTACGGTAAGAGTGTGTTTTGACTTTGTGCCTCAACTTTTTTTTAATGTATTTAATTTGCATAAAATTTGATTTTTTTCCGGGATGGATAAAAGAAGTTTCTGGGAGGGGCACTGAAAAGTAACCCACCCCATGTTCTTTAAAAATATTTTTAAAGAGCCCTTAAAGCCAATTAATCTACTTTAAAGTCCAGAACTATTACATACTAATTTACTTTGAGTGTGGTTGTAAAATATCTTTTTTCATATTTAAACCAATTAACTACTGAACCTTATATAATTTCACTTAAATGGTATAATAATGTGTGCTATTGTCCAGAAATATTTTCATAAGTATTAAAACAATCGGTGATTAAAACAAAATAATCAATTTGTTCTTTCAAAGAAAAATTGAGGAAAAATCTTGATATTACCTACCTCCCCTTGAATTAAAAACTAGTAAGTTTTATGAGTTCTTTCACACTGACAGCTGACTGTAGAATTACTCTTGGCAGGTTTCGAAAAATGCATGATATTTTTGAAAAAATGGAAGGTATCCAATATTTTAATACATATTCGATATTTTCAATCAACACAAACTAAAGTCTTAAAGTAGTAAATGCGTCCTCAAATCACTTTTATATTTTCTTGTCTCAAATAATTGTTCAATATTTTGATTAAAATTCTTACATTGCTGATAATTTTACATATAAAATAAAAAGTTAATTATATTCTTTTTCATTATATTATATTAATGTTCCATGTCATGTAAATATTGTATCATTTTTTGATTAGTTAAATAATAAATGAACGCTATTAATATAATTTTATATTGAAAATACGGTGGTTCGAAAATATCAAAATATGATATTTTCAAAATAAATATAGCGAACCCTGCTCTTGGAGCAAAAGCAAACCAAAGTGATTTTTTTTCAAATATGCTTTGCATGTGCTATCAGACATAGTTCGAAATTTTGTTTTTGTTTTGAAAAAAAAATTCAAAAATAGTTAATGGTATAGTTAAATTAGTCGTAACCTTTTAGAAGTAGCCCGGGATCTCTTTGCCTCTTAAATCTGCTAGTGATTCCAACTCTTATGAAAAAATAGAGAATCATAATTTTTTAAAAATATATTAAAGAAGTTTTCCCCTTTGTTTGCAGCATTGAAGTTTTCTTTGTAAAAAAGAAAGACATGTGCAGAAATTTTCACTGCATTGCAAAGTATTATATTGATTACTTAATGGAAATTTGTTTTTCAATTTATAGTACAAAAGGAAAATGTATTTTGCAATAAACCTTGCATTGAAGTATTATTTTTCATTTTTGGCAGTAAATTGTAAGTACCTTGAAGAAAAAGTGGAAAATTTTCACTTAAAAAGTATATGCAGCAAAGGGAAAAATAAAATATCGTCGAGGCTCAATAAAGGCTCAATAACTCAAACTCCCAAGGGACTGGCTAAAAGCTTCGAGTTTTCGGAAGTTCCCACAGCATTCTCAAATGGACCCGATGAGCACTTCGAGATAAAGGAGTATATGAGTTATAAGGCTTAAAGTTTTCTAGACTCCACTGTATTTTACTAATGAAATATTTTTGACTTTGTTATATGATCAAAATATTTTTAATCAAATTAATGTATAAATGAGCAAATACAGGAATAAATAATGAAATAGTCAGGCAAATAAATAAATTAATGTATGAGAGAAAAAACAAAACTGAATGAATAAGAAATTAATAAATAAATAATTCAAAGTAGAAATTAGCAATGCTAGAATAAGCAAACCAGTACATTAATGGAAACCCACTAATGGTGATCTACTAAGGTAATGGGCTGGTGATGAGCCTCTGATTCGGGTCCACTGATTCGGATTAATCAGCAGAGCTGATTAATGATCATGATGACTGATGACTATTTTTAGCACTACCAATTTCTTCATCACTTTCTTTTTCTTTTGCATTTTTGACTTAAGGCTTTCATTTGTACATTGTTTCACTCTAGTCCTCTGAAAGATGTATAAACGATGCTTCACTGTATAACTATAAAAAGGGAAATTTTATTAGTTCGGACATTTGTTATTGGCTTAAAATATTAATTTGAATGGTAATACAATCGCATGAGATTTAATTATGCTTGATAAACTGATTGTGAGTAGTTTAGCATTTTGAAACAAAAATTAATGATTTAATTTGCTTCTTTCTCAGTTTGACCACCATGTGTATTACAATTCTACGTTGTTTTTAGAAGAGGACAAGGCTATGGCTTTGTGGGTAGATTTCGAGAAACTTCCACAAGATAAAATCGTAGTCCATAGACTCTTATCAGACTCGTATCGTAGAGCTGCTGTAAGTTTTTTCAAATTTCTTTATTTACTAGTTTTTGTTAATTTTCTCCTCTTTAAATTCTATTATTTGTTTACAGACGGTCACTTTGACTTTTGACTTCCCATTTTATGGCCATCCTTTAAGAAATATTACAATTGCCACTGGAGGTAAAAATAAACTATTTTAGTTTTTAAAAATATTTGTTATTTACCATTTGCTTTAATATAGGCAAGCATAATTGGCAGAAATAAATTTTTATAAAATTGCTTGTCTTTTGTGTTCTGAACATTAAAAGAAAAAAAAATTAGTATTTGTCTGTGTCTGTTTTATGTTAATTACTTTCATTTCAGATTTTTCAAGGCAGAATTTACTTACATGCAGACTACATTTTTGCATGTAGTGCCAAATTCAGAATTACGATTAATTTTCATAAAGGTTTAATTTTTTGATTTGATCAAATTTTTATCGGCATAAAATCCAGTTCATCAAGTTTATATAAAGATAAGAAGTTGCTAAACTTTTTATAAATATTTACGTTATTAATATTTATTCATTTTTACCTGATATATGAAATTCTCCAGATAATCAAAAGAAAGAAGCAAAATAATCAATTTGAAGTATCAATTGGGGTGTATATGAAGTGAAACCAAAGAGGGAAAAGGATAGGAGTTATATCATTATATGCTCCCATGCCTAAGGTTGGCATTAGAAAAATCCACCTTTGAGTGCATTTTAATTAACATTTTGTCACTTTAAGAAATATGGCTCTATAGATTTTTATTTTTCAAACTTAGAACCATGCTTAATTAATAATTGAAAAATTTATAATTTTTATGTAAGCTTCATTTATTATGCTACTGCCTTGCAAATTTTGCGGATGTTAATGTAATGTATGTTAATATAATGTATGGATGTTAATGTAATGTATTGTTGTATATCTATATAAATTCTGTTTTGCTGTAGTATTGTTTTATTTATTTTGTGTGAGAAATTATTTTAAATTTTTTCTTTTTTCAATATTTGCTTGCAATACTGTATTAAGATTTCATTATATGTTTTTTAAAATGTGAGCTCTTGCACTTTCACATAAACAAAATGGCATAATATATGTTTTTTTTGTGTGATTTCAATTTGTAAGTCTGTAACATTGTGTGTCAAATTTCTTTCAAGTGCAATCATTTTAGATATAGTATTTCATTTATTTCAACTATTAATTTACATTAGGTTTTATCTACATGGGCGATTACATGCACAGCTGGCTTGCTGCTACACAGTATATTGCTCCTCTTATGGCAAACTTTGATACCAGTTTTAGCAATGACTCCACTGTTCGTTATTTTGACAATGGTAAGTCTTTGCTTTCTGTAATTTTAACTGTATTGATGCAAGCATGTTTTTGCTTTGATGCATGTTGTGAGTTTTTATTTATTTAACTCCATAATTTTGCTATTTGTTAAATGTTTTCCTATTAAATATACATTTTCTTCTTAGGTACTGCTTTTATTATTGAATGGCATGAAGTCAGTTTGCAAGATGGAAAAACAGGTGCTTGAATTGAGATCTTTTATAAGTATTAATATAAAATTAAGTACATGATTATTCAATACCTTTTAAATTCAGACATTCAATATCTAATTATCTGTGTCACACAACTTTTGCGTGAATTTTAAACAATTGCAGAGTTTATACTTAATCTATTCAATATTGCAAAAACCATAAAGGATTTTCTTTGAATACTTTAAATTTCTGAACTTGCTATAAGATTGTGATAAAAATATTTTTGCATATTGTAGAGGTTTTTTACTAATACATATTTTTTCTGTTATATATATAGAAGGGAATTTCACTTTTCAAGCTACTTTATTAAATTCTGGAAACATCATATTTGCTTACAAAACCGTAAGTGTTTAGCAAACATTATTTAAACTTTTTCGAAGCTCACCGACTAAGTTTAGGGATAATGAAAAATGAATTTAAGATATATGTATGTATATATATATGTGTGTGTGTGTGTGTTAAATAAAAATGTATTATTTTAGTGACTTAATATCTTCCGGAAAGTTTAGGCGTGTTTCAATAGAATTTCTCTAATTATGTGATATATGAACAAGGTCATTGATTTAAATGTTTATGCAAATAAAAAATACGCTCACAATAAATTTCTGAAAAAAATCACGAAATACAATATTTTTTTCAAAGTATTGCAATTGTTTATAATGCATAACCAAGTGGTACGCAAGTTAAAAAAGGTTGGAAAACGCTGCCCTACTATATGTTTAAAAAAAAAAAACTTTTTAAAACTGTTTTCCTAGCAAAAGCATTAAACCTTTGATTACCTTCTCATTTCCAAAAGACCTTTTAGTCTTCATAGTAGTAAGAATATTCATCCTCCAGTCACAACCAGTCTTTGTGCCTTGAGAGGACACTTGAGAAAAGTGGAACCGTATTTTTAATCAATATAAATGAGTGGTTTTTTAAACGACTGAAAAGAGCTTATACTTATGGAAACATTCATTTAATTATCAATAATTTAATCTGTTTAAATTACAAATATTTATATTTTTTCCGATTTAAGGATAATTTTTTACAGTCCCTAGGCAATCGTTAAACTGAGGTTATATTGTAGCATGTTTTGTTTGGTGTTTTCTTTTTTAATTTAATTTCTGTTTCATTTACTTCATCCATAGATACCTGTGTCTGTTACCGAGATTGAAGATGATTCTCATCCCGTTAAAGTGGGACTCTCAGATGCATATGTAATGGACAAAGTGATTTATTGTACGTTCCTCAATATGGAAATTTACTTTTTGGTATAAAAATGTATGATGAAGAAGTGAATTTTTTCTTGTTGGTTGTTGTTTTCAATCTAAATTGTTTTTACTATGTTTTAGTTCATTTTAGTAAGTGGGTTAATTTTTTTCAGAAAATACAATTAATTTCAAATTGTATCAAAAACAGAGTTATTGATAAAGTGTTTTATTTGTTCACTTTTTTGCTTTAATTGGAATTGGATTTACATATTCCCAGGTTTCTTAGTTTTCTCCCGCACTTCCCATGTACTAATTTTAACATCAAAGTAGTAAAAATAAAAGAAAACTGTGTAAATGCAACTCAACATCACAAGCTTATTGCTTTTGTGTGGTGTTGGCAATTAAAGTAATTGTTGTTAAAAGACGGAAATAGTTCAACTTTTTTTGCCTTTTACGGTTAAAGTATGCAAGCAAAGTACTTTAAATGCGATGTTTAGTCTCATAAATAAATTTATCTATTAAAAAAGAAAACTGCATTTGTCGATTTAAATTCAATTGTTAACTAACTTAATTCACCATGCATTGTTTTGATATGTAATTTACTTCCTTTCTTCTTATCTTCTGATTTTAATTCATGTAGCTCTGTAGTGTTTATTCTTTGATTCTTTCTTATTAATTATGTTTCCTATTCTTATCGTTTTCTTTCTTTCTTTTTTTTTTTTTTGTAGCGTGGTTTTCCAGTTTTAAATTGTTTCAGTGTGTAACAATTATTTTATTTCTTAGCTGGAAGAAGTTGTGTAATTTTACAAGGTGTCTTGAAAAAAGATACAAAACAGTGTTTGAAAGGGGGGAGGGGGGCTCTTCTCTCAACTGAACTGTAAGCAGCGGGAATGTGTGTATGTATCAAAAATGGCATTTTTTTCTCATTTGTGATAATGTTAGGAAATGCAACAAGTTTTGAAAGAAAATGGCGTTTAATTCACAGTGGCAGAATATATTAACATTTGGAAAAACTAGTTTTTGTTCTTTGAGGATTTTTTTAAAAATATATTTGATTGATATTTTCAAAAGGACAGTAAAATTCAAAACAAATATCACCAGTGAACTTTCACATTGTCATGATCCCCTCAGTAACAATAAAACAAAATCATGCAAACTTTAACAAACTAAATATCAGCTTCTAACTGAGATTCCAATAAAAGTACAGCTGGTATTTTCATGAAATGTATGTAAAGTAGATTGCATTAGTGCAGCCAATTTTTTGTTTACTTATTATTGATTACAGCAGTTTTCATAATTCTTCTGTGAGTAAATCTTGAAATATATTTCTGATTCTGCATTTGTAAAGGCTATTTGAGACTGTGTGGAATATTTGTTTTTAATCAACTTTCACAGTGAGGGGAATCTGATTTACATGGGGGTTTCTCTATTTCATTTACTTATTTACTTTTGGTGGTTGGACTTTAAATTTCACTTCCAAAAAAAAGGGGGATTTAAAAAAAAATGCTGTTGACTGACTACCAAAGTTTGTTACATGCTCTAAATTACTTAATATAAATATTGGTAATTTTAATTTAAAGAATTTTTCAAATTAGAACTGCCTAATTTTAATAACCTTTTAACTATGCCCTCCTATTTTAACTACCTTTATTTATGGCATCTAATAGTTCATCGACAGCATATTTTGCCATATTTTAGTTAGTATAAAATTTGTTATATTGTATCAAAAAAATAATTTTATGCAATAACAGTAATTGGGAATTAAAAAAATCCTTTATTTTACTCCTCTGGGAAGTGGTTAATATACTTTTGTTCCACAACAGCTTTTCTAGAGCTGTGGTAGAAATGTCAAATGAGCATTAACAATAACTGCCAACTACATTTTTCTTGTTGTATTTTCAGTTCTTTGTCTCTTGCTATGGATTTTTTAAACAATGCCATGTGTTTTATTTTTAGTTATCAGAAGAAAGACTATTTATGAATACCATAGAATTGAGATGAAAAAGGAAGAAATTTCAAACCATACTGCCATATATTTTACTGCTTTGACAAGTAAGTACCAAACAGGTTCTAAGGTAGAAATATAGAAATACCCCCCCCCCCCTCTCCCCCTATGATCATTATTATTGAATAAAGTAGTGATTTTTAAGAATTAATTGTTATGATGCCATTTATCTTAGCTTGCCTGACCTTCAGAGATTGTAAATCTTGCATGGAAGCTGATGTTGGGTTAGATTGCATTTGGTGTGATTTTACCAAAAGGTGCTCAGATGGTCTAGACAGGATGAGGCAAGATTGGCTGCAATCCAGATGTGATGTTCATGTAAGAGTACATTTTTAAAAGTATTCATGTTTCTTTTAGTGAATTTATTAAATTATAGCATTTCTACTTGGACTAAAATTTTTACTCAATTTCCACTTCATTTATTTACTTTAACCCTATTTGTTTATAGCTTTTGACCATGTTTCACATTAGATGATACATACCTGTCAACACATATTAGACACAAAATTTCCTCATTTTAGCTGTTAGCATTTTGTGAACAGGAATAGGATGTGAAAAAAAATGATTTAAATTTCCTTTTTGTTTATTATTTTTACGCACTAACTCCGATTCTTTACTTATTTTTAAACCTTATTGCTTCAACTTCTGCAACACTTGCTGATTCATATCTATTATACTGTTCTACCACTTAAACATTAATAACTTCGTGTTGACAATTATTTCCATTCCTTCTTGTATTTCGTCTAGTGTTTAGGGGGACTTGTAGTTTTGTCCTTTTGCCATGCCCGTTCAAAAATTTCCATCCTTTTTCATCCACGCTAGTTCAATGCAACACCATTTTAAAAATTAAGCCTCAATTCTTACTAGGCTTACTAAAGATATAGATATGAAGAGTTTTCTACCTAATAAATAGATAAAATACGTAGTTAAGATGGCAATAAATTTGATAGAAAATGTGGATAATCTGGCAAAAGAACTGGTTTCTAAATTGCAGTTTATAAATTGTAGGCATTAGAACTTGATGCAATGTAAAACACTGTTTAAAAACTATGTTTATTTGACTTTATGTTTCTAAATTAATCAATAGCAAAGTAATATTTTTATTTTGTTGCAGAAAAGTTCTGTAAATTGTAGTGCTCTTCCAGATGTCAAACCTTATGTGCAACCACTTACAGGTAATACTCAACAGAAGTGTAATTTGTTCAACTTTTTTTTTTTTTACCTGCAACATAGAGCATTTTTAAAAAGTTCTTTTGAATATGTTTATACATTTGGATAGAACTATTATTTGATTTTTTGCATGTAAATTATTTCTAACACATGGGTATAATATTAGCTCAGTATTTGTTTATAATACATAAAAATCTTATGTACTTCAAATAATTAGGAAAATACTTGATTTAAGCTAAGTTACAAAATGATTTTTTTCCTGTGTTTTATTAAATAGAGAAAATTTGCTTGTTTCTGTTATTACATGAATTCTTTGAAATAAAGTAAGATTTCATTATATCGGAAATTGGCCACTGACACAAGTTAAAAACACACTTGACTCAATGATTTTCTTATTATTTAAACTTCAATAAAATATACAATAATTGATTATGTTCTTTTATATATATCAATCATTTTTTGTATTCAGTGTAATAAGAAAATTAAAAACCAAATTTTCATTGCTTGATCTGCTCCCCTGAAAAGTAACGGATATAATATGTATGCAATGTCCCTAATTATGTAATTTTCTCACACTTTTTCTGTCATTTTCTATAATTTTCATGTAATAATGTTTAATAACGTTCAGATTAGTGCTTGTAATTAGTAATTCTTGTTTCTCTAAGTTGAAAAAAGATTTCCCACAGCTTTTATTTTAGCTCAAACTTTATACCACTGTCATGTTTAGCATTTAGTTTCAACGCAGCAAAAATATATCTTCCCTGTTACATTTTTCTTGCATTTCTATCTTTCAATACTTTTTATTTCTCTTAATTTAATTGATAAAATTTGTATGTTGGTTAATTTATGTCAATCGTGTGAGCTAATTTCATATTTGTATGGTTGATGCCCGTTTGTCTTGATTGTTTCAATACCCTGGTTTCTTTTCTATTCTTTTTTTTACATTTCATAAAAATTAAATGCATCCTTTTCATGCATGAAGCAACTAATATTCCTGTTTTAATCTCAAAATACCTTACAAAAATTAAATTGTAGTAAAAATAAGTAAAAGTAACCTAAAATAGCTATATTGGATTCTGTGACAGTATCTTTGTTGTGAATAGTTGTTATGTTGTTGTTCATTTGTTATGTTATCATTTTGCATGATTTTTGTAGATTCTCCGTCCAAATATTACACTCTTTTTCCACGACCTGCAAAGCCTGATTATCATTATGAAACCACTCCTTTTTCTACGTTGCCTGGTAAACCAGGCAGAACTAGTAGTGATGATGGATCGACTAGTGCTAGAGGTATATGATTATTAGTTTTTTTTTTGTTGAAAAGTATCATTCCAACCACTTTTCAGAGCTTTTTTTTTTTTTTAATTAAATATTGAATGATATCAGAAAAAATTTCCGCATCTATTCTGCTTCTTTCCTCATAAGTGTAAATAAAAGCCTTTTCTGGATGGGACGAGTTTCTGTTAAAATTGTTCAATATATTGGTATTTTACATCTCACTCACTGTATTTTCTGCTTATGAAGGATCATTATTTATGTACTGTTACAAAATCATTTATGTGAAGAGTTTTTTTAGGCAAGTCCAAAAAATATTTACATCAGTACTATTGCTTCAATGTAAAAGTAAATGGAGATTGTTATATTTTTCCAAGAAATGTTTAAGCTGTTACATTTTAGTATACATTGTTGATTAAGAACAACAGTAGGAGATGGATATCTTACAGTTGCTCTGAGGCAGGGACATGTAGTGTATGAATGACATAGCATTTTTTTTTTTTTTTTAAATCCATAAATAGGTCTTTGTATTAGTTCAAGTAGCTGTTTAATTGGGGTTTAGGGATTTTATTCCCATAAGTGGGTTTGACTTCACTATTGCTGCTCTTTGAATCATGCATTAAGTTGAACTAAAGTTTCAAAAAATAATTAAAAAGCTCTCCACCCCGTGTCTAATGATTGCAGGTTTTGTTCCTGTAGTTCTTAAATTGTCTGCTTGAGAGTTTTAGGTCACTTAGCTATTTTGCTTTGAAGTTGATATATTTTAACTAAAGAGTGCATGAAAATTATTCTATGCATGACATGCATTTTGCCTTGTGAATTCTGAAGTTTTAAAAAGAAAACAATATGAACTTTGGTTTGCTTTGAAATTCTGTTGTAATGCTATTGCCAAGTGATATTACAGATGATCGATCATTTCTGTTTTTATGGGGGGTGGGGGGCTGACCTTTTTAGACGTTATAACCAAGTTTCACTATAACTAAATTGGGCTATCTCTTCCTCTCTTTTTGGTTCTATTATGTTAGTGACGTAAAACATATGCCTGCCATTTATTCAAAAAATGGAATTTGTCAAATGTGGAGAAGAGCTGATAGAATACTATTAGAAAAACTACACTTTCAAGGACTTTTAAGAGAGTTTTACTATTCCAAATTACGGTTTTGTGTCTGGTGTTTCCAATAGTTTGACATCAGATCATCAATAGCTATTGACTAATATAGCTTTTTTGTTTCAAGTTAAAAATTTATTTTAACTCAATTGTGTCAACTGTGTTTCCATGCATGAAAATTTCTTAATGATAAGTAAAAAATGTTCTTGGGGCAGTAGTTCAAATTTTGATTTTAAGTTCAGCTCTTTAAAATCTCGGAAAAAAAAAATTGATTTTTTTTTTCTTATCGTCACCTTTTCTTACTGTTAGATGCATACATTTGTTTTTACATAAGTAGTTAATGTCCATATTTTGGCAGCGTTACTTTGTTAAGTAAAACCTATGCCAATATTACTGTTGTGCAAAAGAGAAAAATTGCACTCGAATGCCCTATCAATACAATTAGCATGGCTCAAAAGCATGAGTTTTGTATCAGCACTACAGGAAAAAAGTTAAGGCCGTTGTCCTAAATTATGAAAAAAAAGCTGCTAAAATTGTATTGATGCTTTTAAATAATGTAATTGATAGAATATGCATTTTTACTTTATGTTCCTTTATATTTAGTTCAACTATTATTAAGCACTACCCTATCATCATAAAAAAAATATCTTACCTAGAATTAGGCGCTTCAAGTTTCAATATTTTTCTGGAAATGCCAGGCAATTACATTTTTTTTTTAAATATCAATGGTCTTGCAATATTTTATGTTATTTTGACACACTCAATGTTGAATTTGGTTTTCCCGTCTGATAATGTTATTCAGCAGTTGAAACCTACTATAGCAATCTAGTGAAGTTTGCATTCAACTCTATTCTGTCAGATTCAGTAAACATATATGATAAAGTAGTGAGTAACCGCCTCTAAGCAAAGGCTAAGGCAGGAACATGCAATGCACCGCCAACTCTGTTATTTTGATTCATGGATTGCAGTTTCGTGCTTATTATGCACTCATCAGCATTCAATACGAAAGTATCCCATGCTAAATTTCACATTAGCTACCAGTTTTTCTTTTTGGCTCTGCTCTATAAGAGGATTTTTGCCTCCAACACGGTTACTTTCGTATTCCATGCTGATGAGTGCATAATAGGCACGAAACTGCAGTCTATGGATCGAAATAACCAAGTTGGCGGTGTATTGCATCATGTTTGATGTTTTACACAACTGTTCGTTTTTTTTTAACTAATCTGAACATTCAATAGTTAAAATAGAATTAATTTGTAAAAAGGGAAGGCAGTGGGGAGGGATTAATATTTCATGATACTTTTTTAAGTAGTTTTTTTTTTTTTTTAACTTCATTTGTTTGCCCTTTTAACAGTAGTTAATGAAGTCTAACCTAACCTCATTCATTTGAACACTCTTAAAACAAATTACTGCCGAAACAAATTATATTTCCGATCCTCGTCCTCTAGGCTTGAAATTAATTAGTCCTGATTTTTGTGTTGATTATTTGTCATGAGTGTAAGCATTGCTTTTGAATTAAACCCTTTTTTTCCCCTAGTGGCTGAAGATGTCTCTACTGTTGGAGTTGGTAGTGTCATTTCCATTCTGTTGATTTTGGCAATTTTGATGGGAGGATTAGTATGGGTCGGTTATGCATATCGAAACCCACATACTTCCTCTGGCCAACTATTAATCAGAGTAAGAATTGTTTTGTATATGTATAAAATTTGAAAATTCTTTTGCATTACGCATACACAATTAGTTTTTGCCATATCAGGGTTTGTTGTAAGTAAGTTCGATTCTATTTCCTCGTATTAGTCAGCATACTTCAAAATTCCGGATGCACCCGGTTTTCAATAACCCATGTGTGGTGTTTTTCGGCATGCCGTAAAAAAAAGTTTAGAAAAATATATTAAATTCAATAGCAAATATATGTTTAACATAAAGAATAAAGTAAGTTCTATGTATCATCTTGTTTTATTAATAAGCGGTTTAGTTTTGTTTAATTATTTATCAACCATGTTAATTATTCTGATAAGAAAATCTATTTGATTAAGAATATTTTATTATAAAATATTTATAGTCCTAAAAAAATACAATTATACTAAGGAATTTGATACAGCTGTTCCATGAATGAAAAAGACTTACCCTTCTAATTGAAGTTTCAACTAATTGGTAGCAGAAAACAAATCACAATAGCTATGATTGTGATTTAGTCCATCTTTTTGTTGGAATATAATAACTTGTGTAATGAATGACATGTATGTATTATAAACACATATTATTTTTGTATTGCTTCTTGTTTAACTTTAAAGATTTATTTTTGACTTAAGTAAACAAATTTTTTCAGTCTATATATATTTTTATTTTTGTAATGGAATCTCTCTTGAATTATCTGGCATGCTAGAAAATTAGCATTTTCAAGCTGGTCAACCTCAGTTATTTTTAACATGCCTGCTAATGCAGGCTAATACAGTATCTATCAGACATGTGATTTTTCAGTATTTTTACTCAATGCAGTAATTCTTGAAATAGCAAAATACTGAATGCATTACAGATAGAAGGGGCAATGCAGGCTAAATTCAACATCTACCAGTTAATTTCATGCATTCAATTAAAATAGTTGGCTTCATAAAGCCAAAATCCTGAACGAACTTGCAAGGTGTAGTACAATTTGCTAATAATGCTGTGTTTGTTCACACACTCATGTAATTTCAGTATTTTACCATATTTTTATTAACCTAGTTTGGTTCTTGTCTGTTCAGGTCAAATCTCTCAACTCAATTTTCATCCACTTCCTGTGATTGGATCCTTTAGTGACCTCAGACCCTGTAACAATGAATATTCTATAATCAAATTAATTAACCATTAATTAGTTGAATCCAACTTTAGTCAGCATGTTGGCATAAATCCTTTAATATGAGGATCAAAAAAATGCTCACACAAAGTAGAATAAAATACCTCTACGAACCCCTATTTTTTCTGTATCATATGAAACTTATTCAAATGTTTCTAGGTGATTAGAACATGAATTATAATTGCTTTTAGTTTATTTCATGCTAAAATGTAGGTAAGCTTTCAATTGAAAATTCATTGTTGAGCTTGGCCATCGTTCCCATGTTCGAATGTCTTAAATTTTCAAAGCAATGTATTTTTGTATATTTAAAGATTTGTGTATGCAAGGGATTTATAGATTAGCAAACTTATGATGCAAGTGCTGGAAAGGTAAATAAAATGTTCTTGTTAAAGTGTTTAAAATCAACTGCCAAATTTCATACACAATACTAAAAAGCAGAAAGTAATTATCGAAATAAAAAAGATTTTTAACTTATCATGTTTTTAAAATGAATTGAAAATTAAAAAATAGCTTCTCATCATGAGACCCGAGTTGTACATAACCATAAGAGGTGTAAAAAGTAACAATCAGTGAGGAAACTTAAGATATCAGTTAATATCATTTACAGTGCAATAAAATTGTCAGTTAAATTTAAAGCAAATATTAAACTTTTTCTCGTACCCCATTATGAGAAATTATTATTTTTATGTTTAGGCTTTTAAAAACTTGGTAAACTTAAAACCTTTTTTCATTTAGATAATTATTTCATTGTATTTGGGTCACATATCTGTATTTTGTGTTGTACTCTTTCTAACGGTCTGTGGCACTTCATGATTTCAGTACCGTCCATCCCAGTGGCGTTTCCGCAGCGGGGAAGCTAGATACACGGCTGCATCCGTACACATGTGAGTCCCAATACTGACCGGAAGTGAAGGGAGACGATTCCGCTTCTCGTCACAAGTGCACCTTACTTGTCACATCATATCAGCACAGGAATTTTGAGAGAAATATTTGGTACAAAGCATTTTAGTCGGTATATTTTGGAACTGTATGATGCAGAAGACAAAGTAAAGAACAGCGTTTCAGCAGCTTTTATCATTTTATTTTTCTTTTATATCTATGCAACTGCATTTTTGCCAACCGAAATGCCGGATATCGCGCATATACTCTGTATGCAAATGCAACGTGGATCATTCCATTGCGACCATGAGTGACGAATTTTTTAATTTCTAAAGAAGGCGAGTGATCCTTGAAAAAATTGATATCACACGTATAATGATAAATTTCAAAGTAAATATTTTCGTAATTTTCTTGAGAAAAAAATACATAATTTTAAAGTTGTCCTAACAAAATTGTTTTCTCAAATTTTCTTGAAATAATGTATTAAATTAAGTTTCATTAAAATCAATAAAAAATCCCTTTATTTTTCATTTTATAGTATCTTCATGAAATGCTCTTGGGAGTATGTGTGCCCGAGTGCTCACTTCTGGCTGGCAAATATAATAGTGACAAAAGTAACGGGTCAATTGAATAAATTTTGTTACTTTTGTAATTCTTAATTTTAATTATTTACCAATCTCCTTTTTTTCTTTTGTTCTCAAATACTCTGTAGGCATTTGTAATATACAATTTTTAGTCCAATGAAATAGTTGTTTTTCAACCTGTAAGGGGAGCTCCTCGGTAGTGTGCTGTGAAAATATTGCTTGGTTGCATGTTGTATTAATTATTTTATAATTATTTTATTTATACAAATTATAATTATTTTATTTGTAAGACTCATGAAATAAATAAAAATAGTATGATGTTATAAATATTTTCAAGATACAAGAGCAATAAAAAAAAAGTTAGGTTCTTTTCTCCATTTAATAAGTTAATTGCTATGAAAAAATATGTTTTTGTTTTTAATTTATTTTATTGATTTATTTTTTATTGAAAAATACAGAAAGGTTTTAGACCACTGTTATAGGATATGATCATTTGTTTGAAATTTTGTGAAATTTGAATGAATAAATGGATTACATTTTAGGGGCTATGGAAGAAAAGGAAATACTTTGACTCATTTTTCAAATTAATATTTTTATGGAATGACCCATGTGTATTACTTATTAATTTATTTTACCGTTGAAATCTGTTGAGAAATAGGGAAGAGTATATTGATCTCCATGCAGGTTTAATGATGTGCCTTTAATGAAAATATTATGAAGGGTATTTTTTAATGAAATGTGTGCTTTCCCAGGATAATTGAAATTTCATGAAACTCTTTGCATTTTAACATAATAAGCTATGCTTGTTGAAAAACATGTAACCTGTACAATAGTATTTGAGTAGAAAATTAGTATTTTATTTTGTTGTGTGAAGTCTATAACGTTTTACATGTGCTCTTATTTAATACGTATTATGTCCGCAATGCGTTCAGTATTTTTTGTGAAGCCTGATTACTAACACGAATAATATTTGAAGGATATACAGTTGTAAGTTATTTTCATAAATGGATTTGAAAAAATGTGATTCCTTTTCTCTTTTTTATGCAATCTGTAGTTTGTTCATAATCATCATGATTCACACTATAGCCATTGTAAGGCGCTGGTCTTTATTTACCTCATCAGCAATTTTTCCCTCCAATTACCTTTAACGTCCTATCTTCTTCTAAACTAACCTAGATGTATCAAACAATCTAATTTGCTTGATGCATCTGCCACTATATATCATTTTTTTACTAAAAATCGCTTTTCATAAAGACTAAATTTGCTATTTAAAACTTACTCTTTTTCTACAATTTATCAGTTTTGCAACATCTGACCATAGTAATTTTATTACATTGTGTGGATTGAAATCCATTAACAATAACTGCAGGTCATAATTATAATGTGTCAGAAGAAAATGGTTTGATGCAATCAAAATTTGGATGCAAAAATATACCTAATAGCTATTTTACCTATTCTTTCCCCCTGACTCAGCAACTGTATTCTATTTATACAGTTGAACCTCGTTAACAAAAACGCTTAATGGTTTACAAAAATTGCCCGAAATTGCTTTAGGAAAGTGATATTTATATGAAATATTTGGTTGGTTCCATGAGTTAACAATCATTTGATCTTTTTTTTTTTTTTTTTGATAAGATGAAATCCAGTTAACATGAAATAAATATAGTGGTTCTGTGAATTTCATGATTTAAATAAGATCTTGAATGTTTGTTTTTACATTATTATGAGTGCTTTTTACATATTTTTTCTTTTGCTAATGTTAATTGATATTTTCAAGATACTGTATCCCTAATATAATGTGAAGTACAGAAAATATATAGGAGGGTGTATATATGTTTAAAAAGTGTTCTGCGACAATGTCATTTAGTTATTTATATTGGACTTATTATGCAAAGCGGTAAAAAGTTTTTAAATTATACCAAAATAATCAATTTTATTCCCAAATTATAAATATTTATATCTCTTGATTTTATTGTGCAAAAAAGCACACTTTTTTACTCGTTTACATTTATCTTGACTATCAAGATGCATTTAGTGGAGCATGGTATTTTACTACCCATAATCTTTCTTTTTTCTTTTGAAGATCTGATAACCATGTGTTATTCTTTGTCAATGTATTTAAATATATTATTATTTGGAACCGTTGAAATACTACTCCTTTTTTGAACAAAAAAAGAAAACTTGTATATTCCGTCCCTCTTCCTTCCTTCCATTTTTGGCACCTTTGTAAATAGTTTGTGGTTTATTAGCCATAACAAGACAGAAACAAATACTTCTTCCTAATATTCCGTGAAAAGAAAATTAATAAGTGCTGTTTCAATAGTGTCCAAATATTGAAATTAAAGGCCCTTGGCCCTGTTCAATACACAATTATCTCAACATTCAAGAACTTATTCAGAGCAGCAAAGATTAAGCTCTTTTTTGTTTATATGCTTTTGTTGGCTGTCCAGAAAGGACATGCCACTTAAATATTGAAGTCCACTGATTAAATAATTTGTGCTTTGAAGCTGTCCAGATATTAAATGACATTTTCATATTGAAATTAACTGATTAATTGGTTTGCTTTGAGGCTGCCAGAAAGTAAATGACATTTTAATATCAAAGTCAACTGTCTTAATTTGTGCTTTGAGGCTGTCCAGAAAGTAAATGACATTTTAATATTGAAGTCAACCAATTAAGTAACTTGTGCTAAGGCTGTTCAGATAGTAAATGACATTTTAATATTGAAGTCAACTGATTAAACAATTTGCACTTTGTCTCATTTTGGAAAATCATATTTTACATAGTTGCACAAATTCAAATCTATGTAACTGTGGTACAGTTTGTGCAATATTTTGAACTCATTGCTTGCAATGATCAGTTTTTTTATCTTGTTACAAGCCTGATATTTGCTTTGAATGCCTTCTACACATGATGATTTTGAATTGATGTTATAAAACCTATTTTAAAATTTTGTAAACCAAAACTGAAAAGTGCAAAGTCATTGTTTTCCACAGTGGACCCTTCAAATATAAGAAATTCTATTTATCATGATAAACCTGCAGAATATTCAAGTAATATATTTTAATACATTTATATTTGTGGAAGAAACAAAGCATAATGTGGGCAAAAAATTTGCACAAAAATTGCCTTTTAAAATGAAATGTAATTCTTTAAATTGTGATTTTAATACGTACTGGAAATGCACACTTGTGATATTTTTTTATTCAACATTTATTCCAGTTTTGAACATTTTCCAGTAAAAAAAATTCAACATAAGAACTAGTAAAAAAATTTTGTAATCTTTATTTATACAAAGTGAGTAATTCAGTTACATTCAGTAGATAATTTATGCAAATCGATTATTTAAACAGTAATCCAAGGAAATGAAATAAATTCAAATGTGACTGGGTTTTATTTTATTTTGAGACTGTTTTATTGTGTTTTTGTGTGAGGCAGTCTCATTTGAGTTTATTTTACTACTGTTTAATATTCCATTTATTGATTTGTCTATATATAAGCTGTAAGGGTAAATTTTGATTTGTGATTTCCTTTAATTTTTCAAATTTTCTTTGAAATTCTTTGATATATTCTTTAAAAAAAAATAACATCAAATAATTAAAGACTTAATTTTACTCTTCTGTTCTCACTGATTGTATCTTCTTTGCTATTTTAATTTGAGTGTTGTGCTTACACCATCATAGTGTTGTGATATTTGCTCAAGTTATTAAGTACTGAAAATAATTTGCTCAGTTCTTGCTTTTATCATTGTTCAATAAGACTGAAAAAAATATATATATTTATGTATATGTAAGTTTTCCTGTGTACCTTAATTCGCTAATCACAGCAATGTGATACTTTGATCTGTGTACATTTCGAGCTACTTGTTTGCTTTATTTAGTGAGCATTGTGTTTTATGTTTCTTGTAAATAAATCTAAAAGCTTTTTACTTGATCTCTTTATTATTTCCTCTTCTGTATCTGAAGTTGAAATTTATGCTTCTTCATGAAAGTTAAAAACACGTTACATTGAAATGCAGTCGAACCTCATTAATTCGAGCCCCCCAAGACGAGTTACTGTTGAGAAAGAAAACCTCTATTTCCGATTCCCGTCTTACTTTTTGTTGTGCATTGCTGTTCGAAAAGACAAACTATCTTTAAAGGTCCCTTAGAGTTTGTTTTAACAAGGTTCAAATGTATTGTTAGAAAACCGTATCTGTACCTCAAAGCCAGGCTAACCTGTCTATTTTCGTCACTTTACAGGAGAGTACAAAAACATTTGTCCGATGTATACAAAGGATGGAAGTTGCGCTCTTTTAACTTTGCTAAACAATTGTGAAGGAATTCATTTTGGAGAATTGCATTCTCATGGGTCGATGCAGAATCAAATTTGAAATGTACTAAATACAGTCGAGTCTCGATAACTTGAACGTTCCAAAGGGACCGGAGAAAAGCTTCGAGTTATAAGAAAGCTCCCATAGCCTTGTCAAGAGTCTGGGGACCTGATGAACACTTAAAAATAAAGGAATATTCGAGTTATTGAGACTCCACTGTAATCTTAAACTTGTTATTCTTGGACTTATGCTTGCCTGGCTTTGAGATACAGATGTGTAGTGAAATATCCTATTACCTAAACATTTGAACAAAATTATTATTTAATTTTTGAACAAGGTATTTCAAATGAAGATAGAATGTCAGACTGTGTAAATGCTGCTTAAATATAAAACAAGCTTAGGTTATAACTCAAAGTTTCTTTTGATGTAATCACGAATTATTTCTTAGTAGCATCATAAACTGTTCATATGTTGAAAAGTCACATTGGTAAAAGTGTTATTGTGCTCAGAAGTTAAATCACTGTCAATCAAAATTTGGCTATTATTTGCCCATTGTGGGAACTCGTTGAGGTTGAACATGGCAACTCCAAGTGTGTTGAGCATGAAAAGTTGAACTGCACAGCAAACTAGATTCATTACTATTCCAGGTTTAGCCTAAAATGGAAAGAAAAGACATTTTCTGTACAGATATGCAATATTAAGTGAAAATTAACTTTGTTATGAATATGGTATGCAGTGATACATATATTTTCAAATTTTGTTAAATTAAATATTCGCATAGCTTAGCTAGAACTAACAATTTTTCAAGTGTCTTGCAGGATAATTTTGATAACAAAAAATACATTATACTACAGAAAGTAAAATTTTATCTGCGTCTTGATTTTGAATAGTTGATTCTTAATACTTTAAGGTCAACAAAAAACGTATATAAATGATTTTTTTTTTTTTTATTAGCTCTTGTTTTTACAGTATGCCCTCCGGCGAAAGATGCACAACAACCTTCTACTGCTTTAAAAGTAAATTAAAAAAAAAAAAAAAACTTGCACAATAAATAACTAAACAAGTTCAATTTCATTACACAATGTTGAAAGGTTACTTTCAGCTTTTTACTGTAAATGCTTCATTTTAGATTGCTTGTACATAAAAGAAGGGGGGTTGTACATAAAAGAAGGGGTCTCTAGTAATACAGGGTTCCCACGGGCCCTAAAAAGGCCCTATAAAGGCCCGATTTTCGAGTTTGATTTTTAGGGGCCCCTAAAAAGGCCATATATTTTATCAAAAGCCCTAAATATGATTCAAAGCCCTATTTTTTTTTTTTTTTTTTTTTTTTTAAGAATTTAAGAATTCTAAGTACGCATCTCGCTCCCTTCCATTTTTTCTCGATCGTCGTAACACAGCGTGTAGTTTCAAGGTCACAGTTCAAGGTGAGACTTATCGGGCTTTAGCCACGCCTGTGGTGTGAGGGTGAGCTTTTATTGGGTATCGTTTTCCGTGACGTATACGTATGGCTCCTGGCACAGCCATCTTAACACAAGTATTTAGAAGGCTGTGCTCCTGGTTGTAAAGAAAAAATACAAAAAAGAAAAGATAATAATAAATCTGCTGAACAGCTGAACTGTTATTTTACGGACGTTCTTCGACGATTGTTGATATGTAGTAGCGTGGGTCGATTTTGCACGGCGGGTTGAAATAGCGTGCATATCTATTTTCTCTTCGTATCTTGTTTGCAGTGGTGCAAGTGCTGCGCAAATTGCGCCACGCTGCGCCAAATAAAGAATCTTGCGCCATCCTGCTCCCAAACGCACTTTTGGATCGAAATTGCGCCTGACAGCGCCAAAACGGCCGTTTTTCTAGCGAATATCGCGAAAAAGTGGCATAACTTCTGCTTTTGTTAACCGTACGTTATGACGGTTGCTATGGAGATATTCTGAACACGTGCGTCGCGAAAATTATTCTCCTTATCTGAAATTTCAATCCTTTTGCATCTTGCAAAAATTTTGATATTTTTCACAATCCAAAAATATTTTGACACATGCTACCTCAGCTTAACTTATTTTATGTTTTATTTTGAAAAAAAAGTAATTTATTTTTGGAAGCTTGTCAACATCTAGCATTTACGTCGCGGACAAAGCTACGACGCGGTTGAAGATTTCAATCCAAATGCATCTTGCAAACATTTTAATATTTTTGACAATTAACCGTTATTTTGACAATAGATACCTTCCATTAGCTTAATTTAGCTTACATTTTGATAACAAAAAAAATTTTTTTTTATTTATATACCTATTAATTTTTGCTAGCTTGATTTTAATAAGCATTAAAATCTAATGAAATCCATTGCTTCATTTTTTGGAAAACAATTAAAACAATCAAGCACATAATGTTTAATTATTACTTTGTACTGAAAGGCAGTATTTTGAAAAGTTGAATTTGTAAAATTATAATTTTATAGTTTAAAATAGAATTTTCCATGCTACTAGCAGCAGTGCTCAAATTAGGTCATTAAAGGAAAGATAAAATATTGATGTGTTATACAAAATTCAGAGATACTTTATAGCAGCACATAATTATGTCATTCTACTGTTTAGAAGTTCTAAAGTTTTGTAATCGGCACATATTTAAGGCATTAAAAGCAGAGAGACACAAATTAAACGTGAAGCAGTATACGATAGTTACATAAGAAGCTTAATCCAATCAAGAGTCATCAGATTTTTTATTAAATTTAGCAAACCAACGACTAAAGTCAGCTGTTACGAACAATGTCTTGTCTGAAATCAAGTTGCAAAATGGATGTTAGAAGAGGTAGAGAAGTTATGAATGAGAAAGAGAAAGAACAGTAGAACAAAAAGAAACAAAGTTAAACTTTTAAATTAAGGTTTTTCAATTTTTAGCTCACAAAATCTAATTTTGCACGATAAAACGTAAAAAAACTTTAGTTTACTTTTCAAGCACAAAGGTAGTTAGTTCCTCAATTTTAAGTTAAAGCGCATTGTTAACAGAAGAAAATCCAAATGTTATTGATAATTGTGCAACTAAAAAACCAAAAAATGTCTAAATTTTTCATACTGTCGTGGAAGCTTTAAACCAAACGTTTGCATTTCATATTTGACCACCACGAATGTGCTCCTAGGTGGATAGGATTTTTTTCTTTTATATAGGCCAAGAGTCTGCTTGTTAATCCTTGAATTTTATAAATTGAAGTGTGTGTCATATTGTACTACGTTTAAATGGTTTAAAAGGAACTGCTACAATTTTATTTAAAATTTGTTCATAAAATTTTTTCGTGAGTGTAGTAGCTGTATAGTACCCGTTGCTCGTTTCTTAAGCTCGTTAAAAATGTAAAATGATACATAACTGGTAATAAAATGTATATGGGAGTAGAAGCTTTGCTGTTTATAGAAATGAACATATTGTGCAAGAACATAATAGTTATGTTTTTCGACTAACTGATAAGCTTTTCCTTTGAAAGTTAGTTATTCAGCAGAAGTACGACTACATAACATCAAGTGGCCCTATATATTCTGGAAAATGGGCCTGAAAAAAGCCATATAAAGGCCCTATTTTTTAATCTGCTGAGAGGGTGGGAACCCTGTAATAGTTGAGCAGTAGTTGATGAGCATTAACTCAGCTCAGTGACCCTGATATTTATATTCTATTTCAGGGGTATGTTGGTGAAACCTTTCCCCATGTTCATTGCTCACAGTACTTTAGTTTTCAAGGCAAAATATCTGAGGAAATTTAAATTCATCGATATATATTGCATCTATGCTCATAAAATTTCTGTAGTTTCTCTGACAAACTGTTGAAATTCTTGTCTTCTCAACTGCTTAGAAATATTTGAAACACTTTCAAGGACCTTAAAAGCTTCCAAGGTGTTTTTCTCTTCCCCTTCAAAACTTGTATCAAAAACAGTGAAATTCATAACTGAAACATAACATAAACTGACATAAAATGGTCTTAAAAAATCCCTCCTTAACCCTTGATTTAACAAATTTTGGGACTTTTCCTCCAACATATTGGAAAAACGTCTTAGCTTACAACTCTCACAAAATGTGTCATTTTACCCAAAAAGAAACATGGGTGGACAGTACCGTACATGCACATGAGTGCCCCCTTCCCCCAGCAATATTTATTACTATGCTCCCCCTCTGCCACCGAAATTTTTTAAATCTGTGAAAATAGATTTTCAGTGTAACTCAATTCTACCATTGCCATCTTGACCTTCTATAGCCAACCATAATTATCTCATAATTTCAGGTGCTACTTAAATGGTAAAATACTGAAATTCTCATTCTAATAAGAAACTCACCATATCGACAGTCTTCATATTTCCACTTTCGAATGCAATGGCATTAGGAGGGGTGGCAACAGGAAACATGAAAGCGTATGAACAGACGACAGTTACTGGTAGCATCAGAAACAATGGATTTACTCCAATGGAAATGGCCTGAAATAGGATTTAGTTAAAATTATCAGTTTCACTTGTTTATTTTGCAGAGATTAATATTCTTGTTTTGCATCTTTGACAGCAAATTAGAGCAAAAAGTGAGTTATAATTGCATGCTCGACAGTATCTAAGAGTTACAATAGTCTACTTATAAAGATAATAAATAGGTGAAATTTCATTTAGACGTGTAAAAGCTGAGGTAATATACTTACCATTTGGCTAAAAACCGGAAGAAGAATGGTGGCGGACGTCGTGTTCGTCACTATTTCTGTCATCATGGCTGTCATGAAACAGACAACTGCAGCAATCGCTCCTGGGGACAAAACAGACAGGGACGACAGTTTTTCCCCTAGAAGCTGCGAAAGCCCCGATTTCTAAATGAATAAAGAACATTTAACTAACCCATTAATGCCTGTTAAAATATATCATGTAAAAAATTATTTTTTTATTAAAAAAGAGAAATCGTCGTTAAAAAGGGACGATAGGCCCTACATACAGGTATATACTTTTTTCACATGATTTTTTCTGCCTACAATATAATAATTAAAAAAAACATTTTATAAGACGTGTAAAAGCAGCAATTAACATAAACTGGGAAGTAAATTCAGAGAACAAGGATATATTGGTGTCATTGAGTACGAAAGTCATTTGTTTTTGTCAAACCTACATTGCATTTGCTGCATTTCTGATAAGCTTTTTTACTTCAATGGGCACATTTTACACGAGTCTTATTTAAAGCAATATAACAACTTTCTCCA
>JAXGGA010015302.1:0-29563 GCA_038373865.1 Uloborus plumipes
GGAATAGAAACTCAGAGTTTCAACAAAGTGTCTCACTTACAGCTCATATTCACCGCTTACTGAACTCCTGAAAAGAAAATCAAGGTGTTCAGAAAAGATAAAAGTTCCATCTCATTTTTAAAATAAATAAACAAATAAACACTTTAATTACACAGTGTCATTCCATAGTGACTAACGTTACATTCAGAGCTGATTTTGTAACTGTTTTTACTTATAACTTAAAGGATAAAAAATATTTTTCATAGTTATGCTGGTGGATTTACAATGTATATGGTAACTACTGTCTAAAATTTTTTCGTGCGACCTCCGCCGCATCTGCGCACGCGCCAAGTCTCTTCTGACTTTCTCGAAATAGGGGGAAGATGGGGGAAATGCAACGAGGAAGTAGCAAGCGAACAAAAAATGAAGGCATCGGGAAGTGCGCATCCTAAACATATCTCCCCTTTTTCAAATGGAAGCGTTCGTGGCTGCCAGGCGCACAATACGCAAACAGACAGTATGTATCATTTCTGCTAAGAATTTAAAACAAAATTACTGACAGTAGATATTTTTTCAACCAAAATAGCAGCGTGACTAACGTAACATTTTTGCAACCCTGAAAATTAATGCTCATGCTGTGAGGCAAAAATTTCTCAAAGTTAAGCAAGTGTTAAAAATTAAATAATATATTTGAAAAAGGTGTAAAGTTGGCTTTTAAAAACATAAAACACATTTATTAAATCTTAATTTTTTTTCGTCTTAAGTGTCACTTTTACTCAAGATGGCGTGTGACTAACGTAACCATTGAATAACAAGCAGTACACACATTACAAACTATTTATTATGACTAATCTCAGTGATAATTACAATACTTTTTCAATTTTTTAAACTTCTTATGTTGTATGATTTTTATTTATTTATATATTTATTTCTGTTTTGATACTTTTTTCACTTCGGTATTTTTTTTCTTCGGCTGAGGTTAACATTTCTATGGAATGACCCCACAGTATAATATACAAAATACAGTGCGTACCGAAATGATAGGTCCACCCGCATTTTTAAAAATTTCGACTCTTAATTGAGAATATGAAGCACTTTTCTGAATGGAAACAATTAATCATTAATCGTTATAACTATATATGATGAAATTTCTTGAAAATTAATCATTCTTTTTATTTTATTCAAATCTTCATTTTCCGACCGTTTCAAAAAGATAGGTCCACCTTCAGAAATTTTGCATCAATCACGCTTATTTCCGAAAAAATTGCATAAATATCGTTGCTTAGTCTTACTGCTGAATTATGTTATTTGTTAATCCCGCAGTGGGTATATTTAAACAGATTTGAATGTCACGTTGTAATCAAACAAAATGGGTTGTCGTTGTAGTTAGGGATGCACCGATTAATCGGCAGTACCGATTAATCGGCCATAATCGGCCACTTTACCGACTATTAATAATCGGCAAAATTGGGCCGATTAATCGGCAGAAAATATATTTCTCAAATATTATTCTTTAAAGTATACCTTCACTAAGAAACTATGATGAATAATTTTATTAACAGTAATCATAATCCTCACAGTTGATATAAAGTTTTTTTTTAATTAAGTCTCCTACCTTGAATAGATATACAAACACATAAACAATGTTGCTACACATTTTTCATGTGGCGTTGGTTTTCTCCTTAGCACAGTGCTTTTAGATAACCTCTAATTTTCAAGGAATATAAGTATTGAATTAAATTGTTACTAATTATTAAAAAATATGGATTGAAAGTTCTCCTAAATTGGGGTGCTCACCACAGACTCCCCCTCCCCCCCCTTTTTTTTGAATTTGTATGTCCAATTAACATAACTAACAATCTGTTAATAATATTATTGACAATAATATGAAAATTGGTTCTAAGAAATTTGATAAATATTGAAATTATTTTGTTAAAACTAGGAAAATGGAAAAAAAATCTCTCAAAAATAAATTAATTACTATTTCTAAACTTGGAATTGTATAAGAGAGAAAAATCAGTGGTGGTAAAATTGGTAGTAGGAAACAATCAAAATTATCATTAATCGGCTCAACCGGTTAATCGGCCGATTATCAACAGCCGATTAATCGGTAATCGGCCAATTTGCTTATCGGTGCATCCCTAGTTGTAGTCTTTCGCTGTTCGAGCAGTGGAAAATTGATGCATTTAAAAAGTGTGCGCAATCGGTTAGAAAAATAGGTAAGGTTTCAAACAGATCGCCTAACGTTGTAAGCATTTTTTTGCGAGTTAGAAATGCTCATGGCAGTAAAGAATCATCTGGCCGCCCATCAAAAGTGACACCCCGACAAAGAAGGACTATCGTAAAGGACATAAAGTCTGTAAATATGAGCTTGTCCACTTTGCCCAGATAACAAGACACTTCAACATCAAAATTTACAGTTCATAGAGTGGTGAAAAAAATTGTGCAATTAGTTTACTTGAAGAGGAAGGTGGCTCCGAAGTGGACTAAAAAGCACAAAGAAAAGATATTGAGATATGCACTGGAAGATTGGCATCGAGTGATATTCAGTGATGATTGGAAGTTCAACCTGGATGGTCCAGAGGACTGGCAGTATTACTGGTACGATCCCCGTAACGATAGACGGATATTCTCTCTGAAGCAAACTGGTGGTTGTTCCGTTATGGTATGAACCGGATTCGGAGGGGCAGGAGAAACCAATATAGCATTTGTAGACATTAGCTTGGATACTGTAGGCTATCAACAGCTGCTTGAACAATATTTTCTTCCACAATCAGAGCACATTAGGGGGCCCATTCTTCATCTTTCAACGGGACGGTGTTCCTTTGTACACTGCAAAGTCCTTTTTCAGAATGTTTTATGGATACTGTTGTACATTTTTCAATTGGACACTTTGTTGCCCCGACTTAAATACGTTAAAAAACATGTGGGGTATACTCGCAAGACCAGTGTTTGTAGGCGGAGGGCAGTACAATAGTGCTGCAGACTTGAAAACGGCCATCTCCTCCGAATGGTTAAAAATTGACAAATTGTTTGCAAATACTTGTAAAAACCATGCCGAATAGGATTTATGAGCTGATTCATAAAAAAGGTAGCAAAATTTCTAATTAATTCAACAGTAACTTGATGCTTGGTTAGGTGGACCTATTTTTTTGAAACAACTGTTTCATGTAATTTTTGATTTCCTCATTACTCCTATTATTTATATGTTATTCATGTATTATTTCTCATTGAATGAAGTAATGTAGTTTATAAAATAACACTTTGTACTCAAAAGAACCTCTTTTACCAGCATAACTTTCGTTTTTACTGGTGGACCTATCATTTCCCGCACTGTAAGTTCCGAGATATTTTATTTGTATAAGCGGGGTATTCGATTATCCGCTACCCGATTAAGCAGGGCCGACAGAATACACTATTAAAGCTCTTGCGTCCTAAAACCTAATACAACCGAGTTGTTCCATTATCTTTCTGCATTCACAATGCACAAATCATACTTATGCATGATTTCAACACATTATGCGAGGCGAGGACAAAAAAGAAAAAAAAAAGAATTACGTCTGTACTAATTAGTTTCTGTACTAATGCGTTTTTAATGCAGAAAAAACAACATGCACCTCGAAGCAGTATGATTATAACTTTTTTTTTTTTTTTTTTGCATCGTGATAAATATTGAAATAAATGATCCTGTTAATTTGATTGCTTGCAAAAGTGTGATTTCATTGCACTGCAGAAAAATTTCATCACAACTAAGCTTTGTCGCTAAATACAACTGAGTGAACGACTTGGAACCAATTTTGTCGCCAAACCATTCGTATATTAATTCGCAAGGGGAAAAAAACTGAACTCTGTAAATGTTCTTTCTCTGCCATCGTATTGTGACTGCAGGGGAAACAACCCTGTACCTCAGACTCAGACTAACGTAAGTCCATTTTCATCACTTTGCAGGGGAGCAAAAAACAGAAAATAATTATTTCGTGGACTAGTTTCAAAGCTGATATATGAATAACGCTACAAAACATGATGTTAACATTGAGAAAATATGTATACTTTAGCCCTTAATGGTTAATTTTCGCAGAATCAAACAATTATTTGCGTAATTAAATAGTAAATGAATGATTACATCAGAACTGGACTAGCGTTTTTGTGACTTCGCATCAAAACTGTTCCGTACCTCCGGGCCAGAGTAACGTAAGTCACATTATTTCTACTTTGTAGAAGAGCATGAAATATAGGGCTGCGGAGTCGGAGGAAAAATGACCGACTGCGAATCCCAGTATGTTTACGAAATCTGAAGCGCAGACAGAAGTTCAAACTCTGAGTTAAAATGTCCTACTCCGACTCTTTGATTTTTTTACCTTTGACTCTGAATTGCTAAAACCCAAAATCTGCACTGGTAAAACTGAGCGGAATGATTTCATTGCCTAGTTACATAAACAAAACATGATTATAAATTTAAAAAATAAACATGATTATAAATAATAATTTTATAAACATGATTATTATGTTATGTTTTATAATAACATGAAAAAAATAGGTGTGCAATACTTCTCGTTGATTAATTTGTGTTCAATTTAACAATCTATTTATGTAGTTTAAGAGTTAATGGCTCATTATATCAGAACTGCACTTGTCACTTCCTTTCAAGTAGTAAAGGAAGTCTTGTGATTACGAAAAAAATTTCACTCAAATTTGAGTCTTAAATTTGATTTTGCTCAGCCCCGAATGAATGTTGAGTCGTTTTTTTGACCTATCAGCACGTGCATATGTACCTCCCAACATATCAACAGCCTAAAAATCCTTTTCTACCATCCCCGAGTTAATTACGACGAGTTTTCTCGTGACGTCTGTATGCACGTATGTATGTATGTGTGTATGTATGTCGCATAAATCAAAAACTATATGCCTTAGAAGCGTCTAGTTTGGTATGTAGTCTCTGAGGGGTCACAAGGGGAGGTGCACCTCCCCTTGTGGTTGCATTCGAATGTTCCCAAGGGGGTCTTCTACCTCTTTTTGGGGTAAATCAATATTAATTTCAATGCAGATGGAGTGATATGATTTAGTGCAACCACTTGGCGATATATCGCCAAACTTTTGGTCGCCAAGTGTTTGCCGCCAAGTTGGCGACAAATTTGGCGAAAAAATGATTTTTTTTTTTTTTTTTTTTTGAATTTGGATTCAATTTGGCGCTATTGGGCACATTTTGCGAAAAATTCACTGAATCATGTTAAAATCGACGATATTTAGAAAATAAATCATTGTAAAACATTATTTTGCATTGATTCTTGACAAACTGGGGGTGTAAATGTTTGAATTGTTATCTTGCTCACTCTAATGCACTATTTTAACACTTGAGGCATTTATTATGGAATTTAAACGTAAAAGGAAGTAGTGTGGCGTTCACACCAGATTTTTTAAAATTACGACAAATCAGTTAATGCTTTGCACTTTGCATTAAAACAAGAAATCCCTCTGAAAAAAAAAGAGCGCTTGAAATGCTTGTTGTGCTGACAATTCTTGTCATAGAACTATTAAAAATGCAACAGCTTGGTATTAACTGCAAAACTATCGTGTGTTAGTATGAAAGCAACTGTAATTAAAAGAAAACAAAACAATGTAAATAAAATCATTTCATTGCTGCATTTTGTTTGTCGTCTGCCGAGTTTTGCTTGTGTATATATGAAATAGTGAAAAATATTGTCTGCTAGTGGAGATAAACTTTTTTTGAAAGAAAAAAATCTGGTATGAACCCCACACTGCTTCCTTTTACGTGTAAATTTCTTAGTAGATGCCTTAAGTGTTAAAATAGTGCTTGGAGTGAGCAAGATAACAATTCAAACATTTACACTCCTAATTTGCCACAAAACAATGCAAAAAATGATTTACAATGATTAATTTTCTAAATATCGCCGATTTCAGCATCATTCAGTGGATTTTTCACAAAATACCGCCAATAGTGCTAAATTGAACCCAAACTCAAAAAAAAAAAAAAAATCACCAAATTTGTCGCCAATTTGGCGATATTTCACCAAGTTGGCGACAAGAACTTGGCGACATATCGCCAAGTGGTAGCGCCAATTTATATCACTTAAGTCTGCATTGATATTAACACCTATACACCCCAAAAAGGAATAAAACGCCCCCTTGGGAACATTTAAATGCAACCAATAACCTCCCGTGACCTCCGTTTAGGGCACCCCAACTTTCGCTCAGTTTAGGTACAAAGGAAAACGGTTTTTGCGGCTTGATGCAAGTTTTGCACAGCGATTCAAATTTTGTTCATCCTGCAGACATGCAGATACTGCCGTTTACCTGCCCAAAGTAACGAAAAACGCAGTTACTCCTAATTACCATTGAGTAAAAAACAGTTTTTTTCTTCGGAAACCAAAAAAAGATGTTTGTACCATAAACTAATGTAACACAGATTTCAACAAGAAGTTCTGTCAAGAACTAAACGAGCCTACTTTCCCGTGCATCGACATCGGCATTCTAGCATCTAATCAATATTCTCTTGAATATCTGAAACTGAAAATTATGTCAAACATACCTTTATAGCACTTAAAGCTGATTTCTAAAAGCAAAATATACCCCTATCATCAGATGAAATGGACACATAAAAAGTAAATAAACGAGTAAATTAAGTTTTGTCGCACCTTTTAAAGAACGTAACTAACTGTTATAGTTCTTCCGTAGAAAAATTCCACAATCGTTTTCAAAAGAAAAAAAAATAAACAAATAAAATAAAAGTACAAAGAACAAAACACATTTTATCAAAGAAAGAAAAAAAAAAAACTCGTTCGTTAATAAAATGTCTAGAATTTCATTTTTAATCTGTTGCCAGTTATTAAATATAAATAAAGAATAAAATGCTCTCTTGAATGAAAAATTTTTGTTAACAAAAAAAAAAAAAATATCGTCTGCCAAAAAAAAAAAATCATAATAATAATAAATTAAACAAAACAAATAAATAAATAAACAAAAAATCGTCTGCCCAGTCAGTCATTTTTTTCTGAGCCTGCATTTCCGCCATGTCTGCGGTGTCGGAGTCGGAATCAGAGTCCTCACAGAAGATTATTCAGAAAAGTACTTTACAATACATTATTTATCAAAACCATTTTCTTACAAAGTTAGTTTGAAGGAAATGCGCCTTGAAGTTCAGAATCAACATTCAATTTAAATTTCTCCGTAGGCGCTCATGTTAAAATTTTTTCTGAACGGTTCATCATTGAACGAAAAATTGTTCAAATTGAAAAGTGAAATATGGGAAGGAGCCTCTCCGAGATCTTTCGAACAAAAAAAAGTTTATTCAATTCCGACGGTTCACTTAAAAGTTATTAGGTGGGGAAAGGTTGTTTGAACGGTTCAATGTTGAACGAAAAAAATGTTCAAATTAAAAATTTAAATACGGTAATGAAGCATCCTTACCGAGATCTTTCGAACAAAAAAAAGTTTGTTTAAATCGGACTGTTCACTCAAAAGTTATTAGGTGTGAGAGCTTTTTTGAACGGTTCAATGTTGAACGAAAAAATTGTTCAAATCAAAAATGTAGGTACGGGAATGAAGTATCCTTGAAAAGATCTTTCGAACAAAAAAAAATTTGTTCAAATCGGACTGTTCATTCAAAAGTTAGTATCGCGGGACCGGTTATTTGAACGGCTCAAAGTTGAACCAAAAATTGTTCAAATCAAAAAATCAAATATGGGAATGAGCTGTACTCGCCGAGATCTTTCCAACAAAAAAAAGTTTGTCCAAATCGGAATGTTCATTCAAAAGTTATTAGGGGGGGACAGACAGACCGACCGACCGACCGACAGACAGACACACAAATTCCCCATCTCAATACCCTACTTTCAAATTTTTAATTTTTCGATATTTATTTCTTTTTGCCTTTTTTTTTTACTTGACGATTTTTTTTTACTTGGCGATATTTTTTGGACTTGGCGACATTTTTTAGATGCATTAAGCCAATTTTAATGCTTTTTTCGTTTCTTTTATTTTTAACGGGAAAGTAGGCTAAAAATGCAAAAAAATTAAAATCGAAAAATATGCAGTTACTGCCTTTTACCTGCCCGCGGCATAATAATTCGGAGTCAGTGGACTTACGTTTGTCTGACTCGGACAAATGTTGGGACTTACGCTCTTACAACACTGGTTAACTTATAAAGAAATTAGTTTTTAAAAATTGCGTTATCATGGCACAGTGTGGGATAAGATTCTACATAGAATGCACTAATAAACTGAAAATCGCCATTTTTGGACTTACGTTAGTCTGGTTCTGAGGTACAGAACCTAGACCTCGATGCAGTGTGATTCCATCCAATGCTATGCCAACACTAACGAGATTTATAAGCAGTTACTTTAGATCTACAGTCGAATCTGTTTATCTCGAACCTGCCTATCTAGAAACCTCTTGATGTCGAATATTTTCAACTTCCCTGAAATTACAGCAAAAATTCACTTTTTTTTCAATAACAATCTCGAATGAATTCTCCTTAAAACCTCTATATCTCGAATTCAGATTACACCCTTTTTTGTATTGCATTATAAAGCGATAATATTTTGTTAAGTTCCCTCGGTTTAGGACTTTCTCTTCTAATGCTTAAATTGTTTCACTTTTTAAATCTCAACAGTTTTAATCAACATTGAAATGATGATTTTCGTCGTTAAAGGTATTATTCATAAACTTGCTAACAATATTATCATTGATTTTGTAAGATGTGCTATCACAACATGTGTTACTGTAAAATCTTCAACATTATCGATGCAAAAGAATCTACTTTCTCTGACTTTGTTCCAATTCCAATAGCTTGTTTTTATAGCTTTTATGAAAGCCTCTGTATCTCAAAACCTCCACATCCCGAATTTTTCTGCTATCCCGTGAAGTTCGAGATAGACAGTATTACCAACGCCTTCTAAATACTAAATGCCTGCAACTTTCTGGCTTTTAGCACATTTGCAAGAGTAACAGACTTTTTCTATTAAAGCTTTGAATTGGTGGCAGGGGACTGTTTGAAAAAACTCCGGACAGAACTTATATGACAATATTAAGTTTTAGAAATATGTAATTAGATCATATTTCGTAAGAAAAATATAGTTGCATTATTCTATTTTTTGATATTAATAGCTAAATTTATACAGTGTTATTAGATTTTTTGAAATACTACCTTTAACGGTTAAACTATGGGATTGGGACAGCCAGGGGACTGTTTTTGGTGCTTAGATACTTTCTAGAAAAAAAAATGTTATCGTTCCAAATACAATTGGGCTACAAAGTATTAATGCTTTACTTGTATTAAGAGAGATAAAAACTTTATTACACTTTATTATTTTTAAAACACTCTGTATGGACAGCCAATTACGAGTTTACAGAGAATCGCCCATAAAAAGATACTTTATTGCAGGAAGGTTTTGTCTTCTTAAATACAGTTGGAGTTCAAAACGAACTCCAAGAGACCTTTAAAATCAATTCATCTTAACCGTAGTTCGTCTAATCCGAAGAACAAAATAAACAACAAATAGGAGGACGGGGATCGGAAATTTAGTTCGTTTTAGCAGTAGTTCCTCGTAAGCGTGTTCGAATTAACAAGGTTCGACAGTACTGGCATAAAAGGTAGAAATTTTCAACTACTGAAGCGAATATATTCTACGACTTCAATAAAAAAAAAATAAATAAAATAAAATAAAGTCAATGAAAGTGAATGTTAAACTTCTCTATAAACTTAGCTATTAAAAAATCATGGCAGAACCAACCTATTCAATAGGATACACGAGATCTTTGGCCTCGATGACAGCAGAATGTCCAATTCGTTCCAAGCAACCCTGAACATATTGAGGGAAATGCTCCAGCACCATATTGGGACGGAAGACTAAAGGTGTGTATTCGTTTTCGGTTACCATTTTCAAGCGGTATCTGCAAACAAACAAATAAAATTGAAGGGGAAAGTAATCCAAACGTGAAAATTTCAAATAGTTAAAAAGAAATGTTTGATAACGTGAAATAATGTTTGATAAATATAATTTAATGTAAAATTGTTTATTTCATAAAAACTTTTAAATTAAATAGAATCCTGTTAATTATTAAAGATTTTCTGATTTCTCAGGGCTGTCATTTCAAGTTTTTCCAGGGGGGGGGGGGGGCAAAGGGCCCAAACACAATGCAGTTTCATCGGAAAACACAAAAAACCACGTCCACGCCACTTACATGTAAATAGAATGATTTCTCAGAGCCCGGGGGGGGGGGCAATTGACCCCCCGGCTCTGACGGGCCTGTCAAGGGTTCAATACAAACTAATAACATTTTCTAATATTTTTTACCATATCCAAGGGCGGATCCAGAAGTTTTTCAAGGGAGGGGCGATCGGTTTTGTTACTTGATTTTTTTTATGCATTCTGGTTTGCAAATATTGATCACATAGGTTTCGGACTTCAGTTTCGTAACATTTCCGGGGGAAAACCCAAACATCCTTCCTTCAACCCACTTAAAAGTTGTTTAAAATTAAATTTTTTGAACTTCAATGTTAAAATTTACTGATAGAGGAGGCTCACGGGAGGGGCAATTGTGCCCCTCCCTTGCATCCACCCCGACCATATCGTACAATTTTGTATAACTTGAAAGCCAATAATTTATTTTTAAAAAAATCTGAAATGAATGTTCACAACATTAAGTAACTATAGGCCAAATTACGCTTCATGACTCGGCCAGGTCGAAGCTTCAGGGAAATGGCCGAAGTCTCGTTTTTTCCCTATTGTGAAAATTGGTTACAGCACAGACTTAAAGATCAGCGTATGATTTAATACATACCCATCCGAAGTACGTTTGATATGCAAAATTCTTCCAGCAACATAGAGATGTTCTGTGCAGGGGGCAACTGGACTGCCAGATTTCTCAAGATCATTCTCCCCAACTTTAAAAGGCTGGAAGCATAAAGTAATAGTTTTACTGATGTACTAAAACAGTGCTGCATGGAAAAAAAATCACATACGAAGAATCATAACGACATTCAGTTGCAAAATAAACAAAACACATTAAATCAAAGATGAGGCTTTTATATAGGTCATTTTCACCATATGCTTACATTTCAGAATTTTTAAGTAATTTGTTAGCTTGCTATTTTCTTTTAGAATCACTAACAGATGTTTTGTCACATATTTTAGGTGTGTGAAAAAGTAATTGGTTGTACACTTTGATGCATAATTAAGTATTCAAATGCTGTTGTAAAACTTTAAGTTGCAAGGAAAATTGTCGTCCGTTACATGTTACGATACAAAATCAATTTGAAATCTCACTCTTAAACTATATCATAGCACCTAGAACCAACTTCATTTGTAATTATTTGGGTCCCTGAAGCTTAAAACGATGTTTGTGACAATTAAAATATTGATCAAAAACTGTATGGTAATGTACTTGACATTTGGTAACGAATTTGACCAGTAACGGACTTGACATTTCAACCAAAAATGTCCAATTATGGCTAGGTTGTCGAATTTAAAAATTGAACAACAATATGCATTTTCTTAGAGTTCTGTAATAAACAATATTTCGGGGTAAAAGTTGAGAAAAAGTAATAATTAATACTCTCTTTCTAAAATTTTTGGTAACAGACTTGACAAAGAATAAAAATACGCACATGGAAGAAATCTTGTTCGAAACGCCACAGCAATATTTCTCGACTAAGGAAAACGAAGTGGTGCGAAATAGTTACGTCCTTAATTTGTTAAGTTAACTAAATACGTGTTACTATCTTTTGACTGCAATAAATACCTTTTTTAGCTAAAATAATCTTAGGGTAACGGACTTGACAAGAACTGCCGGACAAAATATATTCATACATTTTTGAATGAAAAAAAATTACTATTGTCAATATTCATTATGAATATCATATGCTAATAGTCAATATGCCTTGATTCTCAAGTGCTTTGATTCTCATTTTTAAAGATTTATATAAAAATAAATAAATAAATTTCAATAATTTTTTGAGTGATAGAATTTTTTCGGGGTAATTCTTACAGAAAATAATTGTTCGCATTGAATTTAAAATATAAGTTATGCTTCAAATTCGTCTTTTTAACCTCCGGACAGCAAATGTAAGCAAATTTTGAAAATAACCCATATAGATAACAAAAAATATATTGCTAAAAGTTGGTAACTACAAACTCATCATGACGAATCTGTCAAAATTTTACATAGACGGAAAACCGAGAGCTTTGAGATAAATATCTTTTAAATATTTCGTCCATGTCAACTTCGTAGTTTCGTATGTGAAGTTTGATAAATAAACAAAATAAAATAAGAATAAAATAAAATGCAGTTTACTCACGTCATCTAATCCGTTCTTTTTGCACTTTCCGTTGCTTTTGTGGTCTACTTCGTAGCTGTCACACTTTTCATCGCAATCTGAATCCTCTTGTTTGTCTTTACAAGACATGAACACTTTATACTGAAAAAAATATGATCAAGCAGATTTAAAAACATGAACCATAAACAAACAAATTTTGTTGCTCGTAAAGAAAAGCAAGTTTTTAATTCATTACTAATTAGTTAAAATTTACGACTCAAATCCTTCCGTACCATGAAGGATTACTAAAAGTTCTTTATGGGACAATCCTTCATTCCCCTTTGTCGCTCCAGTCGAGCTATTGACAGAACAGGCTCTAGGAGTCCTATGATTTTTCAAGATCGTTGGAAACTGGTTGCACATAATGCTACGGGCTAATACTGGAGGAGAGTAAACCTTAGGGGTATATGTTGCATTAGGCTTAAATAAATAATTACCATTACTAAAGTTCCAACCCTTGTATGTGGGTGATTCTATGGTCAATGAGTTTTTGTGTCCCAATGAAAAAAAAATCGTAAACAAGGGTTACTTAGACCCTAGGGGGATACACAAAATGATAAAATCTGGGTTTGGTACTAGCGTTAGAGACTGCAGAGTGCTTCTACCCAGTGGAGAAACAAGGAACTACGGGAAAGTCTTCAACTAATAAGTACCAAACCCACATTTTATAATTTTCTGTAATGGGCTCAAGTAACCCCCTAGGGTTCAAATAACCCTTGTTTACGGTATTCTGTTTAATTTCATACTCATTATTTCACTAGTCACAGCTATTTTTAGGATTCATGTTTTGCTTACAACAGAGGACATGGCAAAATTAAAAATTACCTTCGGTAATTTGCATTCCTTAAGGCACTTCACCATTTCTATCACCATGTATTTAACATTTTCGTAATTGAGGTAAGGCACACTGTCGTTACCATAGACAATTGTGAAAACGTTGTCGTAAGTAGACGCCAGAGCTGCTTTGTTCATGGTTGGGGCAGGAGCAAAAGAAAAGCACCGAACACTTGGATATTCCACTTTGAGCAACATTGTTAATATGGAAGCCACAGAAGCACCTAATTAGAAAAAAAAAGATTCGGAGTCACTTTTAATTCTTACATGAATAACACAATCATCATTCTAACTATACTCACTTTAATGTAATGTTGCAGCTGTTATTATCCACGAAATAGTAGCATTGCACTATATTTTACTTTGTGTTTTTATTGACTAAAGGCAAAAGTAGTTCGCTATTTTTCTTTTTTCAGCGTGGTAAAACCCAAAAATTGAGTTTATATTTCTAAAATTCTATTGAAAGTCAAACTCTTTATGCACTTCTATTAGTTGATACTCTTATCTCGATAGAACTCGCTAAATTTGGCGACTTTTCGTTAAATTTCAGCAGAGTTTAAGATTTTATATTTCGATAACGGGGGCGCGAGGGCAAAAACGCATGCGTCCAGAAACACGTTTTACAATGCTGTTTCGATTAGTACTCATTAAAAAAAAATATTATTCCATTGTGGTGGGCTTTCCTGGTTAGTCCCTAAATGGCAGTTTGAGACCAGAAGGCTATAATAGGGACTTCGGCTATCTGGACGAGGGTTGAATCTTCTAGTGAATACAGGTTTCACTTATGTTCGTATCTGCAAGTGTCTTCCACTTTTATCTTTCCCCAAGACTACACCCAGGCGCGAATCCAAACCCTGTTGGTATCATGACCCTTGAGTGACCAAAGAAAGGCTAAATTTGAGCTTTGGGGACTTTTCTTTCTAAAATTTGCCCCCAGACCCCTTATATTTTTGCCAATAAATGACATTCATGACCCCCTCATTTAACTACACCACCATAAAAACTAGATAAAAACTGAAGCAAATGTACCCACAGCTCGATCATAGCATCCTAAAAGACTGCAGTTTCGTCCTTATTATCGATTCCTCAGTTAGGAATAGCCAATGATCGAGCCGGGGGCAAAAATTCTCTTAATGTAGCTAAGGCAGGAATTCAAGTGAAATAGGCGATCGCAAATTACAATCGCTACTGGAAATGAATTACATTAGAACGTTTTTTGATAAAAACATCGTGACGTCAGCGTGACGTTTGCGTGACGTTTGCCTATGAAAAACGAGCTAGATAAAACGTCACAGCCTACTTGGCGAATAAGAGGAGATCACTGACTGCTTGTGAGCTCTTATTGGCTCCACCCGTAGTGACGTCAGTGCCAAGTTAAGTTGATGATAATGTAATTCACTTCCAGTAGCGATTGCAATTCGAAGCGATTGCAATGGTGTTTCACTTGAATCCCTGCCTTATATAGCCAACAAAATGGTAGATAAAGTAAATTTATCTTACCAGCGAGCGTCCGCTGTGCTTCATTTGCTTCAGTTCTGCCTCAGCCCTGGCTTATGAGCGGTAACTCACTGCATAAATAAAAACTATTCTACAAGCGAAGATTCAGGTCACAAACTGACCCAGTAAAAGTACGTACCCAAGCTGTGACCAGTAACCACCAACTGATAGTCTGGTTTCTCCTTGAAGGCTTCCTCGAGCACCTTCCCTTCCTCCAGCTTCGCCTTGATCTCCCTGGCCGCCGTGAGCATGCCGTGGTGGCAGAGGGACCCCTCGGGCGACCCCCGGTCGTCCATGGGCGAGAACCCGGCCGATATGTCCGTCAGTACGTCGTCCACCGAGAACGTCCCGCGGGCCGTGACCAGCACGGCCCGCGTCTCGTGGTCGTACGTCACGTAGAAGGGCACCTGGAAGACCCTGTCCACGAAGCTGACGTGCACCAGGTCCTCGTAGGGGAGCTGGGTGGTCACGCGGAGGCCGGAGAGGTTGCACCCGCAGCAGTTGTCGCCCAAGACGATGCCGGACCGCTTGCGGCACTGGAAGCAACATCTGGAGAGGGAAAAGAGTTCTCTGAAAACCTGTATCGAATATAACTTTAACAACAGAACTCATATGCAGTATTTTTAAGATAATTTTCTATCCAGTTTCTCGGTGGAAGCAGATGTATTCAGTAGCTGTTAAAATTCTCAACTTCTTCATAATAAGTTTCCATCGTGTTATAAATAAAATTTTCCTTTTCCCCAGCAGATCTTTCACGTCATTTTTCTTCATATTAACTTCATTTAATGTGGTTTTTTTTTTAATGTGTTATGAAAAAACACATTAAATGAAATTGATTTCAAATCATTAGTTTCATAGAGTTTGATATTAACAGAATCAGAGCCTCAATGTGTGTGTGTGTGTGCGTGCGTGCGTGTGTGTGTGTGCATGTGCGTGTGTTTGTCTGGATGTGGTTTTAAAGTGTGAATGAATATTTTTCAATTTAGAATAATCAAAATCCTGAACGCAATCAATGACAAACAATCTCAGAACTTAAATGCCTGTTTCAATCTATGTATCCATTTCACTATTTTTCTTTTAAAACCCTACAATGTTTTGCATAAATCGCTAAATGATCCCCTTCCCCCTCCTGTAACACCTTTTCAGTCGTGTTCTAGCACTCAAGCAGATAAAAACAATATCGGGAAAAGAGAGGTGGGAGATAACTTGTTTTTAACATGCAGTTTTATCTTTTGAGAGCTTGCGTTCGAATAAAGGCCCAAAACTGCTAGAAATCACGAGCACGCCTAATTAAAAGATAATATCTTTTAGAAATAGGGAAATTATTTTTCATTAATGCCAAGTAATAATTTTGCACATGAGTGTTGTTCTATTACTCATAAAACGTTTCTACACATTAGCGCACAGCTTGTAGGAAAATCATTTGACATTGAACTATTTCCCGTTGCTTCGTAAGGAATATAAATTTGTACTTCTCACATGAATTCAGATAAAATGATTTAGTAGCAGGAATTATAATTCTTTCACAACGTTTCCTATTAAAGGATTTACTTTCCTTTAAAGTAGCTTTGTATCCCACAGTCAGTTGAAAATATATAGCATGAATTATTTTAAGTTCAAAAGAGCTTTTGTAACTTTACATAATTGTCCCTTATAGTGAGCAAAATATATATTACGCAGATGTACTAATTCAATCAAGCATAAAATTTTCCATGCATGTGCACAACGACAGTCCAATCTAGTAGAAAAGTTTTGTTCTCATAAATTTTTCAATTGCTTAGCAACCTTACATATAATTTTTATTCTTTCACGTTATAGCATCTGCACTACCTAATGTAAACAAGTACTAAGATTAAATTAAAAATTAAAACAACCCTAAACCCTGATTGCCGATCTCATATTAAAACGAACTTGTTTGTTGTCACTCAACATTTAAAAAAAAAAAAAAAATCCATAGCTCTCACTTTTCTTTTTCTGCCCACTCAATAACAAAAATCAACGATGTGATTAATAGTTAAAGCACGCAGCAGTTACTGTAAAATTTTCGAAAATAACAAGTGGTTATTGGCACTTATCAGCAATATAATATCGTACATAATATAGGATAATGAATCAAACAGACGAACTATTTTTTAAACTTTCAAACTATTATGTGAAACGAGACTTGAGCTTTCTTTTTTCCAAAGTTATTTCGCCAATTTATTTTCTATCTGCATTTTTTAGTGATGAAAATTGATAGAAACAGAAACTCACAAGAGACGTTTGAAGAGAAGGCAGCAACCGCAGGAAATATTCCTGTAGATGACCCATGGCCAACCGAAAACCCCCAGGCCTAAATTGAAGTACCTCCGAGCCAATTTAAGATTCATCCATGAAGGCATGTCGTTGGGTGGAAACCTGTCGATAGCTTTACCGTCTGCAAAACAAAAAAGAAAAAGAAACAAATTAGCAAGGCGATCTGTCATTTGTGAAAAATCATAAATCAAAAACTACTTGGGGGCAGTGGCGGATACAAGGGAAGGATTATGAGGCGCTCTCCCCTTCCTCGAGTTACTTTTCACCGATAATTTTTCCATATTGGAGTTCGAACGACGTAAGTTTAGACTAGATGATGTTGGGAAAATGAGTTTCGGAGCTCTTCCCCCAAAATGTGTCAGAATTGAAATCCGAAATCTTTGTGACCACTATTTGCTAACCAGTATAAGTGGTAAAAGTAAGTAATAAAAATCAATCGTCCCTCCCTTGAAAATTTTCTGGGTCCACCCTTGCTTGGGGGAGAACAGTCTCATTTTTCTTGAAGAAGCTTTGATGTTAAACTTATAGATCGTGTAGAGCAAGACACTGCAACTAAAGGATTCAGTGGTACTTTGATAATTCGTATTAATATAACCTGATGAGAAAAATATATAGATGCTACTACGAACTACAGAAGCATGCCATAAGCGTTCTGACAGTTCATTTCTGCCTCAGGTGGAAGATCACTTGATTTCTCGGTCACTTGAAAAACTGAGAGAGAATAGCGATATTTCCGTCTCTTAAAAACCTGTGATTATGGCATGACTTGAGACGAAAATTTCGGTTAAAGATAACCGCAGTTTATTTCCACCGGCTAATACTTGGAGTTCATCTTGTTACTTAACACTGTTTATCACTTATCTTCAAATTTTATTGAAATATTGTACTTCAATATTTAATTTCTTTTCACTTGCTTTATTATTTAGCTAGTGGTTGTTTTTGTGGGTTTGGCAATTTTTGAACACGGACCTTCCCTGTCAAATCTTTTCTCGTCAAGCTCATACTAGTTTACACATTTAACGTGATTCATTTTTAAGCTTAAATAGTTCTCAAATCACGATGGCTGGACGAAAAGTAGCAACCATGCTAAATAGCGAGTCATGTGATTTGGGTTTACCTTTTCACATGGTTTCCGTAATCTAAATTTTAGTGAGTACAAAATCACGTTCCCAGTTTCTCAATTTCCTTCTATGTGCAATTATTCGGTTTAATAACTGAATTTTTCGGTTATTAATAAATAACCGAATTCTCCTTCAGCTTCTGTATATCGACTGCAATGACGAGTTTTTAAGCACGGAAGAAATAGTCAAAGCTTCATTTTAAAATCGGAATTGGAACAAAAGTTACATTTCAAAAAAAAAAAATGTGCGGAAAAAAAAAACATTTTCCTAAAAATGCAGCACTAGAACCAACTCCTCATCAAACTTTGAATAATGAATATTTTTAACCTTTGTACACAGCATCTTTAAAATGTTGAGCATATTTCAAAGGAGCTTCGTGTTTAGATTTTGAATTCAACCAAAACAAAAAGTGCCAAATGACTGACTGAAAAATTCACACTGAAAAATTCAGAAACTCGTAAAAATATAAAGACAAATACACTCAGAAAAACAGATGTCTTAATGACTTATTATTAGTAAGAAATAACTGTCCCAATTTTCTGAGGCAACTCCATCAGTCTTTTAATTTGGTTCTTCTTTAGATTCAGTAGGATGGCCCTTCATCTTTCCCCTACCTCTTCTAAGGTTTAAAAAAGATCAAACAAAAAATTGTTAAAAGTAAAACTGTATATTGCCGGTTAACAACGAAAATTAGAGAAATAATACAGCTTCAATTATAAAAACTGGTGGCACGAAGTTGTAACAAATTTCATTTGAAGATAACATTAATGTAACACTTAAAAAAACAGTTTGAGGAATCGCTAATTTAGGCTGTTGCTTTTCGATAACGTAAAAGTATAACATTAAACTTTCCAAAAATTTTATTTACGTGGAAGTATTTTTTTGCAGAACAAAGCAGAAGCAATGCGTAACACCTCATCTACATTATAACTTCTTGTTATCCCTAAAAGACTTAAAGAAATCAAACCAGGCACGTCGCTTGGGGGATCAAGAGGGCGGAGCATACTCCCCGCATTTCAAAAAACTAAGGTGTTTGCATAAAACTAGGCATGGTTTTATTGCTGCTAGGCATAATTTACTTTGATCGCATACTCCTTACCTTTTCACCCCTCCCTCTCCCCAAGAAGAATTTAAAATGATAGGCCTGCATCAGGCATCACTTTCGAGCTTGTGCTGTACTTAATAAAAAAAATTATTCTCGCTTCGACAGCCGTTACGTATCACAAAAGTCTAAAGGGTTATTTACATTACGAACGAAGTGGTTTTTCGAACGTGACGGACGGAGGTGAAAAATTTCGAGCATTCGCACTAGCTCGGTCCGAAAATCACGTGGCGGTATTCCCCCCACGAATTAAAAAAAGTGCGTGCACCTGCGAGAGCCAATGAAGTCGCTACCAAAAAATCGGATGGCTGTTGGAGCCGACGGCCATCCAGCATTCCAGAACGATGACGGGAGCCCATGATTCGGCGTGCTGTCATTGCAACAGATTCCGAAAACCGGTTTCGCAGCAAAAAATTCGGTACGGACGGCCGGAACGGTCGTAATGTGAATAGCGCTTAAAAAGGTTCTCTATGGCACGATGTTAGATAGCACAAAAGTGGCGGGCTTGATGGTTCGTGGCTGTCACTTTTCAAATGCTTTGATGAAGGGAATTCACTTAGTAGTTATATTTACCCAGCATAACAATGGGAGGTGATGCTGCAATAGCGAGCTTTTCGGTTTTCCAATTTTTTAGACACTTTTTCCGGTACAGCAACAAACCAGCTATAACATCAGAAGCGACTAGATCTAAATCCTGCAAGAGAATACCATGTTAAATTTCGTTTAAACACAAAATAATACATCTACATTTAAAATTGACAACTACGACGGAAATTGAACACAAATTGAAACATATATTCGATAGAACAAAAAATCGGTGATGAGGTCAGTTGCCAAGAAGTTTTTGATGTGTTAAAAATCAATGTTAAAATAGCTCTCCATACTATTGGGTAAATTTCTAATTTATCTTGTTATATTTCCACATATCTTGCTTTCATCTGGTTGTTTTAGAACATCAATAATTGGATCTTAACCATATAATTCCCGGTTTTAGAATGCATGAGCTTTATTATTGCAATTTCTGATTTAGTTTGGAACGATCCCAATTAAGGGGGTCCACGGGAAACTGGAAAACTAGGCAAGGGGTCCACGGAACATAAGAGTTTGGGAACCCCTGGTCTACAAGATTCATCATCGAACTGCGAAATAAGAGGCGAAACACCGTTCGATAGCAAGGCTGCTAAGTATATAAATCAGAATACGTTTTGAAAAGCAGGTCTGTCGAAAGACAAAGCGGGACAATTGGCTCTCGGCGAATCTTGTCAGGTTGACCGTCGAGACCCCGTCTCCGCATAAAACAAATAAAACATATGCTACTCCGATTCCGAGATGGGCCCTCTTAAAAGCCGGGTCTCTAGTTTCAGACTAGATTTACATGGCTTCTTGCCGGGAATTTTGGTAAGTCTTGGTATCTGTTCTATAGTCATCAACGCTTGCCTTAATAGTTAAATGTGAAAACGAGTACTGTACTTTGTCGCCACTAGTCGCTCGCTTCTAGCAATAGATATTTTTTGCGACATACACAAATCCATTTTTTTATGAATACTTCGTTTCGTTGCTATTATTGTGGTTTTTTTTGAAAAAGACGTATTTGAGTTTGGCAACTAGTGAAACAATGGGTACGGGATTGCGATTTGAATGATATTCCTAAGTGTTATTACTTTCAAAAAAGCCATTAGTAAGCATGTCTTTCTCTACTTGTTTCCCCTCCCAATAAAAATCAAGTTTAGATTTACCGACATCAACTAATTTTGAGACTACTCGAAAACCAATGTTTATGTATGCAATATACCGCCAACTCGGTTATTCGATTCAAGAACTGCAGTTTCGTGCTCATTGGCACTCAGCAGCCTGGAATAGGAAGCAATCGAGCTGGAGGCAGAAAACCTCTTACAGAAGCCAAGGGAGCCAAAAAAAAGGCGGTAGCTTACGTAAAATTTTAACACCCAGCGAGAGACCGCACAGTGGTACGATACAACTCATAAATATAACAGAGCTACGGGTATAAAGCAGTAAGTTACCGCCCCTAAGCCAGGGCTAAGGCAGTCCTTGGATGGAATAACCGAGTTGGCGGTGTATTGCATGTTTCTGCCTTAATCCTGGCTTAGGGACGGTAACTTACTGCTTAATATTCATGTAATTAAAAATTTGGATACTTACGCAGGACAGCAGAGCCATCAATTCGGAAGCAGCTTTGATGGCTTCTTTTCTGGCTTCAGACGGTGTTGTACACCACAGGAACAATGTTTGGAACCTGAAACACAAATACATTATTTGTGCACAATTTGTTTTGCAGTTCTTTTCTAATACTATTGTTCGTAGCACAAATCACAAGCTCCATTTTAATTTAGCTTTTTTGTGTTCCTACCAGCTAAAAACAATTTTTCAGTATATGGATAAAATAGCATATCTGGAGGCAAGGCAGTGCCGTCGCCAAGTTGAGCAACAGCTAGCCAATTTCAGTCACAGCCGTACCATCCTTTTCTCGCGGCCATTTAGGGCACTTTTAATCCCCCCTCCCCTGTATCTTCCATGTAGAGTGGCTGGAGGAAGATTGGATAAACCTGGAAGCCTGAATATTTAGTGACGAAGAGAATATACTAAAACAAACTGTATTTCCAAATTGAGTGCCTATTATACTAAAAGGCTGTTGAAGCTCTTGAATAGTGTCACTGGAAAATTGTGGATCATCGTAAATCTAAAGCAGGCCCGTCATTTAGGGGGGTCAGGGAGGATCAATTGTCTTCCCACCCCGGCTTTAGAAAATTAATGTTTTTACATATAATACGGTGTGACTTTTGCTGTTTTACAGGAAAAATTACATCTTAATGTATAGAAATTACGTGTCCCTGTGTTTGTGGCCAATGGACTCCTCAGCTACTGAACCGATTTTAACCAAATTTTGCATGCAGTTTCAGTTTGGTCCAACTTAAATGGTAGGATAGTTTTTATCTCAATTTAGGACCGCAATATATTTTTTATTGCAAATTATCTATTTAGCTACCAGCTTTTCTGTATTCAGGCCCGTCATTTAGGGAGGGGGGATTGACCCCCGGCTTTGAGAAATCAATGTATTTACATATAAGTGGACGTGGTTTTTGCTGTTTTCTCATGAAATTGCATTGTGTTTTCACCCTTTGCCCCCCCCCCCCTGGAAAAACTTGAAATGACGTCCCTGTCTGTATTCTTGGCGAAGCCTTTTTACTAAGCCTTTTTTGACACCTCCATGGTTGAGCGACATAAAGCACACGTTCTGGCAGCTTCCTGAGCCCAGTACACAGCTTGTAAGTTAGCGGTGCGTTGAGTGTTATTTGACTTTTTTGAGAAGTAAATTATAAACAAACGCGTTACTTCCCTTGAAATTTATATGTGATAAGCTGTCAGAAACGATTGAGGCTGAGAGGTGGAAGGCGCTTGGTGGGATAGCTCCTGGACTGCATTTAAGTGGCTGTTCTTCTTACTACTATTATATATACAAAAATTTGTTTGGATGGATTTATGGATGGAGCAGTCAGTTGATAAGCAGTTCGAAAAAATTATCTTTTTAACTAAGCCTTTTTTGAGCCTCTGTCGCCGGGCGACATAAAGCACATGTTCTGACAGCTTCTGGAGCGCAGTAAAATAGGTTGTAAATACAGAAACATTAATAGATGATTTATGTAAGTACTTTTTTTTTTTGTATTTTCTAATTAAAAAAACTTAATTAATTCAAAAATTTGCTTATTTATTGCCTTTAAGGCGGAACAGAGTTCGCCGGGTCAGCTAGTTGAGTATAAATACACCCTCTGCATTCCCAACCCTGGAAAAACTCGAAATTACGGGCCTGAATCTAAGTCTAAGTAAGATTATGATAGTCACACTATAACTTGAAGTTTTGAATTCAGTTATTATTTAGAATAAGGAAGAAAAAATGGAATGTGTAGTTCCTTCTATTGACACAAAAATGAAGTGCATTCCTAAAATACTAAAATACTAAATGCGCATAAACCATTATGATGGCGATGCTTTTTAATTCTCTATAAAAATATCATTATTGCCATTCGTTAGATTTTCTAACCATATTTAACTTCCGCATTAAATAGCACGCTGTGAAACTATGGTAAACTCCCGATTATTCGCTGTTGGATTATCCGCGGGTGTTTCACACTTTTTTTTTTTTCGGGGATGGGTCATTTTCACCATATGCTTACATTTCAGAATTTTTAAGTAATTTTTTTAACTTGGTATTTTTTTAGAATCACTTACAGATGTTTTGTCACATATTTTAGGTGTGTGAAAAAGTAATTGGTTGTACACTTTGACGCATAATTAAGTATTTAAATGCTGTTGTAAAACTTTAAGTTGCAAGGAAAATTGTCGTCCGTTACGATACAAAATCAATATGAAATCTCATTTTTAAACTATATCATAGCGCCTAGAACCAACTCCATTTGAAATCATTTGCGTCCCTGAAGCTTAAAACGATGTTTGTGATTCTTAAAATGTTGATCAAAAACTGTATGGTAACGGACTTGATATTTGGTAACGGATTTGACCAGTAACGGACTTTACATTTCAACCAAAATTTTAAATTATGGCTAAGTTGTCGAATTTAAAAATTGAACAACAATATGCATTTTCTTAGAGTTGTTTAACAAACAATATTTCGGGGTAAAAGTTGAGAAAAAGTAAAAATTAATACTAAAATTTTTGGTAACAGACTTGACAAAGAATAAAAATACGCACCTGGAAGAAATCTTGTGCGAAACGCCACAGCAATACTTCTCGACTCAGGAAAACAAAATGGTACGAAATATTTACGTCACTAGTTTGTTAAGTTAACTGAATACGTGTTACCATCTTTTGACTGCAATAAATACCTTTTTTAGCTAAAAAAATCTTAGGGTAACGGACTTGACAAGAACTGCCGGACAAAATATATTCATACATTTCTGAATGAAAAAAAAATACTATTGTCAATATTTATTATGAATATCATACACTAATAGTCAATATATAAAAATAATTTGTTGTGTATACTTTTTATACAATTAAGTACATAAAAAAATAGTTGAACTTGCGAAAATTGGAAATGGACAAGCGTTTTTGCCTTGATTCTTATTTTTAAAGACTTATATAAAAAGAAATAAATAAATTTCAATAATTTTTTGAGTAATAGAATTTTTTGGGGGGTATTTCTTGCAGAAAATAATTGTTCACATTGAATTTAAGACATAAGTTATGCTTCAAAATCGTCGTTTTAACCTCCGGACAGCAAATGTAAGCAAGTTTTGAAAATGACCCGGATGACTTACTGATAGCAGAAAAATGCCTATATTATTGATCGTTTTTAGCTTTTAAACATAATTTTTTGCTTTTTAGCTGTAATTTAAATGCATGTGTGTTGTGTTATAAATTTTAAGTATTGCATACCCTAGCAACTAGCATCGTGTTTTTTAACTATTATTCGCATTATTCGTGGTTACCGCGCCACTCTTTTCTGCGGATAATCTTGAGTTTGCTGTAATTTTGTCAGCTATTTTAGCATTGTATGTATTTTTACAGCATTAGTACAAAGTCTTTTTTGGTCTATGTTTTTTTTTTTTTTTTGAATCAAACCTAGGATACTCTGGTTTTAATACAAAGGTCTCTCTTTTCTTCCCTATCTCGGGTATTAAAAACTGTAATCGAGTCAATTTAGTGTCCAGTTTTTTACTTTCGCTCGATTGAACGCTATACTAGAATCTTTATTTATGCCTTTCAAGAAAACATATTATGTGTAGAAGAAATTTGTCAAGATGGCTAAAATATTAAATCTTCACTGAAAATAATGTTTGAAATGCCTTATTAAAATGAATTGCCTTACATAATAAGATCAAAATACCTGATATTCCATCTCTTGAAAGTACCTGTCCTAACAGGAGCTGTGAAGTACTCTTTTTGTATTCTGACTTTGGTTTTCTTGGAAGAATTCCAATCGTAAAACACGATTATCATTCCAATTCTGAATAAGGTTGCTAGCCATTGAAATATAGTTGCTACCTGAAACAATAATACGTTTATAAAGCAGTGAGTAACCGCCCCTAAGCAAGGGCTAAGGCAGGAACATGCAATACACCGCCAACTCGGCTATTTCGATCCATGGACTGCAGTTTCGCGCTTATTGTGCGCTCATCAGCATGGAATACGAAAGTAGCCGAGTTGGAGGCAAAAATCCTCTTCGCGCTTATTGTGCGCTCATCAGCATGGAATACGAAAGTAGCCGAGTTGGAGGCAAAAATCCTCTTATAGAGCAAAGAGAGCGAAAAGAAAAAACTGGTAGCTAATGTGAAATTAGAATACCGTTACGTGTGTAAATACGTATGATAATACGTTTGTAAAAAAATCAAGTAAAATAATAACAAAAACCCATACACACAAAAATTGCCATTATAAACTTCTGTTTCTTTAAATTTCATGTTACAAATTGCAAAAAGAACTAAATTTGAAATTGAATGTTAGTTTGCCGATAAAAAGAGCTGCATACTGCTTCTTTTAATCGCTAGACTGTCCTTCGTATCGCACACCTAGAATAAAAGGGGCACTTTTAAAATTGGATTAGAATTAAAGATGCGCCCCTTTTTTTCTCGGAATGCGATATCTGAATCAAACCAAGAAGCAGATCTTTTCTACCAATATCAACGAATACCTCAAAATTAAATATTTTATTTAAACTAACATTACCCTCAAAATTTATTATCATTCAGATGGCTTGATCTATTTTAAATTTTATGACAGCAACAACTCCGTGAAAGCTGGCCGCCTTGTCTAGTGGTCAGAGGAGTCTAACCTTGATGGAGAAAGCAACGGGTTCAAATCGGGGCTCGAGCATAGATGTACTTGTACTCTCTCTTGATCTTTCCTCGTTCTTTCTCTGTATGAATGAGTGTATTGTGAATGACTGCCTTATAGGGCTATAAACGGGTCTTATGGCATGTGTGTTGAGCTAAATCGGACTTCCACATGAATAGTGCTCGTAAAAACGGAAGCCGTACCGATTCCGCCTTAATTCCAGGGCCTGATTACTGAATAGGCCAACTACGCTGTGGCCTAGGGCCCCACCTTTTAAGGGCCCCCAAATGTATAAAATTGTTTTATCCACTACGTAAATTTGCAAAGTCGGATTATAGGGGCCCCAAAGAAGTATTTGGCCTAGGGCCCCGCCCAGTAATGTCTTAATCGGGCCCTGCTTAAATTAGGTGTATCTACTCGGGATCGGGTACCCGATTTCAGTGACAACAACTCCGTGAAAATCTAAGAGTTCGGGGCCGCCGAGGGGCCATATTAGCCTAGTCGGAAACTGGAGCCCCGTCTTTAATGGAACCGGTTAGGAATCGGAGTGGTATAAGTTTTATTAAGGTTTATGGGGAAGGCGGCCAAACTGACAAGGGTCTTGACCCTGGACGGCTCTGTAAGAGCAATTTACATGTTCAGAAGACAATGAAAGAGCCGCTGTACATTCATCGGAAAAATGGTGCAATCAAAATGTTGAAAAAAAAATTGCATCGTTTTGAACTTCTTTTTTAACGTACACAAACACTATACACTAAACTTGATTTTTCATACTGAATATCAATTTTAAAATCGTTTCAAATCAAAAATTGTACAGAAAACTTACTTTGATGACGAGATCTACTCCTATGATTCCGCAGAATGAATTTTGTACAAGAATGACTGTTCCTAAGATGGCACACCCCATGTCTAAGATGCTGACGAATAATTTTACATATACAAGCGTGACGACATGACGTCTGGGTTCCGGCTGTGAAAAATACGAATGATTAATTAGATTCCACCGAGATGACATTTGACGCGCAATTTCGCCAAGAAGATGCACTCACAGCACGAATTTGAAATATTGCTGTTTATGTACTTACTTGACGCGAAACGTAATTTTCGCGAAAATGAAGATATCGGTGATTTCTCGAGCTGAAAATTTCGCGAATTTTACATGAACGAAGCTAAGGGTTGAAAGTTTCCGAAAGTACCTAAATAGACCTCCTTCTGCATAAGACATTTGAAGAAACATTCTATTACTAGGCTGCACTAGTTTTATATTCGAGAAAGAGTTATATATTATTTAAGAAAAAAATGTGCATACAATAAATTATTGTACTTTTTGCTTATTTAAGTAACAGCAAAAAATTATTAAATTTTGCATTAGTGAAATATTTCTGTTGTATTATGTTACTGGCTTATTACCCGGCGTCGCCCGGTATTGCATTAAGTTTAACTTAGTTCATGCTAAAATGAAATAGGCGAGCCTTAAATTGATAATTCATCGTTAATCGTAATCTTTGTTGGAAAATACTCATATTTAAATGTGTTAAATTTTATTAATGTGTAATAATCTCTATTACTCTACATATTCAAAATTGAAAAAAAATGGCCATTTAGAGGCAAAAAATTTGAATTTTGAGCTTTTTGAATTTTTTTTAAATTTCAAAACATTGCCTATGTGTATTCTAGTGAATCAAGGTACCTCTGTGCAAAGTTTGATGAAAATCCGACATAAACTATGGATTTGTATAAGAAACAAACATACATATATACATAAACATGCATCCATTTTTATATATAGATAGATAGATAAATTATCTGTGGTGAAAAACCATTTTTGTAGCTGTCTGGTTCGAAATAAGAGAAGTTATAACTCACAAACACGAAGTGAACTGTAATATAAAAGTTAATGAGCAAAATTTATTCATTAGTACACTAACAACAAATTAGTATTTTGCACAACCACTAATGCCATTGGAAACTAATTCAAAAAAGTAGGTAATCAAAATTAAACAATTGATGGATTTAAGCATTTCGTAAAAAGAAAAAATAATTCTCTTTATACCGCGATAAAGACAAATTATTAGCAGAGTTTTTAACTTTTTCCCAGTGTAAAATCAAAATTAACAACGTTTTATTGCCTAAAACTTTGCTGAAAACTGTAGACACGTGGTTCGGCGTTACGAGAAACGCCTTTTCTAATGCAAATGAGCTTAGGGATGAAAAGACGTCGACAAAAGCACTTAAGACTTCCGAAAAAAGCATTAGCTCATTTATTTTGCACCGAAAAAAAAAGTCATTTCTTGTAATATCAAAACACTTGTCTACTAAAAAACGTTATAAATTTCAATTTTCTGCACAAAGGTATTTATTTACTTCGTCTTTTTAAATGGTTTTATTGGTACTTTTATTCACGTTGTCTTATTTTACTTATATTTTAATACGAAGTTTTTTACCGCGTTTTTACATGACAAGGTAGCTTTGTAACAACCAAAATGCGAAAATATCTCAAGATGCCGACAAAAAGTCATATAGAAAGCAGGGCCATAACCAGACTTATGTTTCGGGGAAGATTTTACCAAACACGCATCTCGTAAAATCAATATGATCAGATAAATTTGGTTTCATAAATGTGTTCTATTAATTTTTGCTACAATAAGGGATTCATAGCAAATGTAAAAGATGACGCATCTATTTAATGAAGAATTTTTTTTTTTTTTGATGCATATGGTACAATACGTAAATTGCTTACATTCCTATTAAAGAAACTATGTCTTTTCGAGCAATCAGAAGGATCGACGTGTGTGCTCAAAAACACGCATTCGAAACAGTTCTTAAATTCCTGTTTTTTACCAATAAGAGTTTTGCCCTTTCAATCTTAAAGAGCTTCGATAGTTTTGTTGGCGTTAGGTTTTTCAAAGCTGAAGGTAAAAATAATCTGAAAGGAAGGTTTTAAAAGAAATAATGTATTGCAACTAAGGACAAAATAAATACTGCCATTATCAGCACTGATTTTGTAATTTTAAATGATAAAAGTTTAATTTTTAGATGAATTTTTTAAAAAAAAGTAATAAAAGTTTAAATACTAATTTTTTCAGAAAAAATGATAAAAAGCATTTCTTGGAATGTGTTTTTAAAAATTTCGGAGGGGTTTGAACCCTAAAAACCCACCCCTTGTAAACGGCCCTGATAGAAAGAATCAGTTTGTTAATCAATGAACAAATTCTTCACCTGAGATATGGTGCCCCTGACGCTGAAGAGGACGAACAAGCAGCCTAGCAGCCAGTTGAAGAAGAACAGGATGCAGAGGGACGGCAAAGACACGTCGATGAGGGGCTGGAAAGTCTCCGAGTTGCAGAAGAAACGTTGCTTGACGTAGGATGCGTAAACAACAGGGATCCATGCCAGCCTATTGAAAGGGATAATTAGTCAGGAACAGTGATGACCAGTTGTGAAAATTTTTGCAAGAAAAATTAGTTTTCGTGTTAACTATATGCGTATGTTTCTCAGTGGCGCATCCATGGGGGGGGGGGGCTAAGAGGCTTAAGCCCCTCCCAGAAGCTTGGGAGATGAACTCCCTCGATAAGACCAAACTGCTTAAA
>JAXGGA010015303.1:0-29563 GCA_038373865.1 Uloborus plumipes
GTGAAAATTTCACAGCTAGATATTGATAATTTTATTTTTACAATTAGTTTGAACCTTGTTCAATTTTCTTTTTTTTTTTTTAAAGATTATTTGTAGGCTTGTCATTTAATTCAACTCATTAAAAAAATGTCAATTTGTTACATCTGAATCGGTTAAAACCCCCCATAGCATTTTTAAAAAGTAGCTTTAGTTTTTATCAAATTTTTGTTTTTGGTTAAAAAAAGATTATGAAAAATTTAAATGGATTAAAATGTTGATGGGGTGTCGGGGATAACTTTTTAAAAATTCAGGATCGGGAAATCCAAAAGATCTAGAAACTTGGGCAACGTTAAAAAAAAGAGAATTGTACAAACCCAATGAAGAGATTCCTTTTCCAACTTTCTTTTCCCTATTCAAAATTAGTAATTATGTCACTATAATTTCAGTTATTCCTACAGTTTTTTAAAAAATTTTTGCTCTACGTTTTTTCTTCACTACTTGCATACTTTTTCTGTTTTTTAAAAACGCTTTAAACTTATCACGTCTTTTTTTTTGAGAGTTTGAGGTAGCACATATAAAATTGTCGCCTCTTTTGGGGGCAAAATCTTAGGGGAAAGGGGAGGCAAAGTTAAAAAGCAAACATATGGGCTTTTGACAATACACAGATATTATGCTTTTGGTTTTAAAATCAAGATTGTTGTGGGTCTGATGAATTTTATGCATAGGAAATTTTTCTGGTAATTAAGAAGCTGCCGAAAAAACATAGAAGCGGGGTGCTTTTTTTTAGATAATCGTTAAAATTATCAAAGTGAATTAATCGCAGTTAATAGAATTTATAAAGCTGTGACATTACTTAATGACACATGCAGAAAATCTTACACATAAAGATTTTCTAAAGTTGTCTAGCAATGGAAAATCAATTGTTTTTTAGTTTCTTACAAAACATTCAAAAACATGAGGAAAAAAGAAAATTACTAAAAATTGTTTGGTGATGTAAGATGGTTTTCGATTCGTAACATTGAACCACGACACTTGGCTTTGTTAATAAAATGTATTTTCGGTTTGGTTTGTCGGGTATTGCTGTTATGGACCTATTTTTAGTCAAACAAAATCTTAAATTACCCCTAAAATGTTCCTAAAATTTTGTCAAAATGTTCCTAAAATTCCCCAAAAATTTTGAAAAAGTCTACTGCAAGCCCTGGAGAGGAGGGTAATATGGAATACCATTTACATTTTTCAAAACAACTTTTTATTTTTTTAATAAAAAATTTCAAAATCATCATAAGTACATACTAAGACTAATTGTTATGAAATGTGTTTTGTAAAAAAAAAAAATATTTCTAAATATAAAAAAAAATTACGAATGGAGGCTAATATGAAATACTCGGGTAATATGCAATTGGGGTTTTCCATTGAAATACTAATTAACTTCATAGAACACTGTTATCAGACCACAAATAAAAAAAATAAATGATGAAAAAAATAATAATAATATTTTTATACTTAAGTATGTAGCTATAATTTTTGACATTAAGTGTGAATCATTTCTGTTTCGAGTCTATTTATAGAAGTTACAGATGTAATCGTCTTGCTCTGCTCCCGTGCGTTCAAGGTGAGCCCACAGACAACAACTTACGCACTGAATCCAAATTTCACCTGGTTGATCTTGAGAGAATTTGCCGTCGCAAAAGATACGTCCAGCGTCTTTGCTTTCTTGTTGTCTTGAAATACTTAGTATTCCATAATACCCGACACGCCATCTTGGGAAATGAATATTTAAAACGATGGACCAAATATTGTAAGCTTAAAAACGACTACAGTATAAAAAACTACAATTATTTTAGTGTACATTACGGTTAACATCAATACTTTAAGTCATTAACAGATTAAAAATTTGAAAACTTATCTCCAAAATCTCTTGAGAGTCAAAAACTAAATGTTTTTTGTAGCACTTTAAAGACAACGGTAAGCGGCGAACTCTTACTGCAATGCATCATGGGAGTCTTTCTTGAGTAGTTCATGTTATTTCCACGAAATTGCAGCACCGAACGGAGTAAAAACCTGGGTACTCAATATTTCCCGACTATTCCATAATACCCTCCTCTCTTCTAATAAAACAAATACAGGAAATACATACCTTTAAGATTTTTATGTGTTTATTAATAACTCCTTACATTTCGAAGTATGAGACTCTTTTTTTCCTTAAAGAGAGACAAAAATTTGTAATTGTTAAATGTTTTTTTCGTTCGTCAGTTTTTATAACTATATTTTCATCTTTATTTTGTAAACTTTTCCTTGATTTATTTTTGCAAAGAATGCAAGCTCTTTTAAATTTAAATTAAGAATGTATATTGTAACAAATATGTTGTTAGAGAGAGGTATATTTTAACTAAAACTATAAATTATCAATGATTTTTAGAAAAACGCCGAAAAATTAGTCACAGTTGTCTCCATCTATCATTTCTTTTTTGCTAAGGATCTCATATTGCCTAATGTTTACCGTGATTAAGTTGTGTTTTTTTAACTCCTCATTAATAGTCAACTGTGGAAGTTTTGATCTGCTAATTGTGTTTATAGTACAGTCATTTGGTCGAAAAAAAGGGGGTTACCTGGAAAGTTTTCCGGGAGTTTTGAAAATTGGTAGTATTATAGATTTTGATGTGCTCGTTTCGAATTTCCACTTTGCCACCTCGTATCTTTGCCGCTCGCGCCGCCATATTGAAAAAATGGCGTCTAAAAGAGGTATTTCGAACATATCCCTTTTTTGACTTATTGTATGATAAAAACATTAATGTACAAAATAAACTAGAGAAAATTTCCTACAATTTATGTCATTGCAACTTTCTCGTAAAATCAATACGTTTCGAAGTACGAGCGTCGCAAAGTTATTATTATCACGCGTTATCACAGAATAACTCAATTTAGTGCAGTAGAAATAAACTGAAAAGGACCTTGGAGTTGAACAAATTGCAACAGAAACAATTCCTGTTGGAAATGATAGGAAATAGTCTCCTAATGAACATACTAAAAGTATACATCCGTACTAGTGGGACAAATATATGTTTTGGCCACCATCTTGAAAAATCATGAAAAAATTTCAAAAATTCAAAAAAAATATGTGCGGTATCAAATTAAAAGAAATTTTTAGCTGAAAAGGGTTAAAACATGGGATATTTGAAGTGAAGTGATGATACTAAAAGTATGCACCCGTACTGTGGTACAAAATGTGGTTTCTTCGGTCGCCATCTTGAAAATCCGAAAAAAAAATCAAAAATTAAAAAAAATAATGTGTGGTACCAAATGAAAGGAAATTTCATGCTAAAAAGGAATATAATATCTGACATATAAATGGTGAATATACTAAAAATATACACCCGTACTGTCGTGCAAAATAAGTTTTTTTCTTTTGGTCGCCATCTTGGAAAAGCGTATATATTTTTTTTTAAATAAAACATATCATATGCAGTATCAAATGAAAGGAAATTTCTCATTAGAAAATTATATTCATGGGAGTTTTCAACAGAAGTTATAGGCGAAAAATGGTAAAGCAATTAAGCGTGCAACTTGGATTTTGAGCCATTCTAGTTGCAGTGAAATGTTCACTACACTTCCTGACCAGTGCTTTATGCATTGGTAGTGAACAGTATACCGATTTGACAGATGTAAGGATGACAAGAGATCTGAAAGACATAAAAAAAGTAATGCGATTCTTCGTAGACCACAATCTATTTGCTGTGTTTTCATTTCGTTGATGGTAAACTTTTAATGGTATAACGTATAGCAAAAGCAGAGTTACTGCAGAAAATGCAGATGTCTTTGAAAGAAACATCCAAGATAAATTCACCAGCAAGTGTTTTAAAGAACAAACGTTACTGAAATTAAGCCAAGCAGTAACAATGAAAGTACCGACAAAAGGAATTATTATTGCTGGTGAGACTCCACTACGTAGATCCACGTCTCTAAACACAGAAGATGCTTGCCTATAATTCTTTAGACAATAGCGCTCAAGAAGCAAGTGCATTTTTCAGTTACGAATTATCTATTCCACCAACTGCACTATTTTAACCGTAGTACTCAGAAAATGAGAAAAACAGATAAATTTTTATTGATAAAGTCATTAGATACCTTGAATGTCAATACGATACATTTGTATATATTTCCTACGTTCTTGATAGAGGTGCATTAGTTCACCCATTACCATGATCTGCTTCTGCAACATTTAAAGATGGTAGAAGTCAACACGAAGCATATGTTAATAAAAGATATGAAACTGTATGAATAAACTGTTAAAAAAACCGCACAAACTGCGGTTTAAAAAACCGCACAAACACCTGACACATTTTGGATTTGGATGATGATGCTATTTCATTTTAATGGATATAAATATTTTATTTTATGAAAACGTCTTTAATTACATGATTTTATCAAAGTATAGATTTTTTTAATCATTCAATTTAACTTTTCACGGAAATGTATTTATTTAACTTCAACAAAGATGGACTTGGAGGCAAATTTGTTCACGGTTTTTAAGCCTCTTAATAAGTGATGTTTTTGACACAACAAATAATTTAGTTCAGTGTTTTGAGCCCCATTTTTTTTTTTTCAATCAGTCTAAACCAAAATCACTTTCTTTTTCAGTACGAAATTATCTTTCATGCGATACCACATATGATATGTTTTATGTTTTAAACCAAAACCACTCTTTTCCAAGATGGCGACTAAAAAAAGGATATCTCGCTAGAGTACGGGTGTATACTCTTATACTGCTCCCTTCACTTGAAATATCAGATGTTATATTCCTTTTTAGCATGAAATTTGATTTCATTTGATGTCACACATTATTTTATTTATTTTTAATTTTTGAATTTTCTTTCGGATTTTTCAAGATGGCCGCCTAAAAAATCACATTTTGCACTACAGTACGGGTACATATTTTTAGTATCTTCACTTCACTTCAAATATCCCATGTTTTATCCCTTTTCAGCTTAAAATTTCCTTTTATTTGACACAGCACATAGTTTTTTTTTTTGATTTTTTTTCAGATTTTTCAAGATGGCGACCGAAGAAACAACATCTTGTACCACAGTACGGGTGCATACTTTTAGTATCATCACTTCACTTCAAATATCCCATGTTTTATCCCTTTTCAGCTTAAAATTTCTTTTAATTTGATACCGCACATAATTTTTTTAAACTTTTGAAATTTTTTCATGATTTTTCAAGATGGCGGTAAAAATACATATTTGTCCCACTAGTACGGATGTATACTTTTAGTATGTTCATTAGGAGCCTATTTCATACCATTTCCAACAGGAATTGTTTCTGTTGCAATTTGTTCGACTCCAATGTGCTTTTCAGTTTGTTTCTACTACACTAAATCGAGTTATTCTGCGATAACGCGTGATAATAATAACTTTGCGACGCTCGTACGTCGAAACGTATTGATTTTACGAGAAAGTTGTAATGACATAAATTGTAGGAAATTTTCTCTAGTTTATTTTGTACATTAATGTTTTTATCATACAATAAGTCAAAAAAGAAATATATTCGAAATACCTCTTTTAGACGCCATTTTTTCAATATGGTGGCGCGAGCGGCAAAGATACGAGGTGGCAAAGTGGAAATTCGAAACGAGCACATCAAAATCTATAAAACTACCAATTTTCAAAACTCCCGGAAAACTTTCCAGGTAAAACTACCAAATGACTGGACTATTACTGCCCTCCCTATTTCTGACAAATTCGATGTTTTTTACTGTTCCAACGACTGCCAATAATGCTAAAGTGTTGTATCGTTTCATAGTGCCCCAAAGCAGATAGAGAGGGCGGGGGGCGGGCGGGGTGTAAACTAAGTCCTACAGAACATAAACTTTTTGTACAAGTATCTTGTTGCATTAGTCATAGAAACCGAGACAAAATTTCACTATAACTTTTTTTTTAAATGTAAATTCCGATTTGACTTTATTGCATTCTAAAGATTTTGAACAGAGCATCTACTTCACTCTAAAATATTGTCATAGATTATAGTGAGAAAGCGGAGTCAGAGATCGAATGAATAAACAACACAACTGTCAAAATATCAAATTTTGAGCAAATAAGCGAACAATTTCTGTGAGAAAATTGCTAGTTCCCATTTATTCGAAAGAAGGAAACTGCATATTGGATGGAACTAAAATCTTTTATGATGCAACTGACATGGAACACGAGAGTTAATAACGTATTCTCTTCCACACAGCTGCGTTTGATTTCCAACATTCGAAAACTCCTTAAAAGTAGTAGGATGTAGAGAAAATATTAAAGAGTTCCCCCGGGAGATGTTTGCAATTAAAGGTTTTCTGGGAGATATATTGAGAAATGTTTCGCGGGTCTGCTTGTGCTAGCGATTTCTAATTCGTAATTAGTATCGAATTGAGAGTCTTGAACTGCCATTCCGTGTGGCCTTTCATAGAATTTAATTTATCAAGGTTTTTTTTCTTATTTATGTACATGAATGTACTTTTTTTATTGTAATGTTTGTAAGAGTCAAGTGTGGCCTTGAGAAGCAAAGGGATGTGAATTAAAAGTTAAAAAAAGAAGAAAGATAACTAGCACAAATGGTAGGTTAACTCTCACCTGTTTTGAGGCATGAGATAGTGCTAGTAGCCCAGGCAAGTGTTGCTATAGAGCGTGATTTAGAAAAGGAAAAAATGAAACCCTACTCAGTTTGAACTTTTAACACCTCTCACGCAAAATTTTATAAAGCATGTACTTTTTTCTCTTTGCTTCTAAGTGCCTCAAATTTATACTGAGCTCATACCTGTTTAATGCAATTTTAAGCAAAAACTAGCCGCCAAGGTGGTTAGATTAACTGCCAAGACGGCAAGTTGGCCTGCACTGCCCTTTCAGGTATTTTTAAAATAGTGCCCTATATTGAAAATTTTGTGAAAATATTTACTAAGTGAATTTTATGAAAGTTTTTGAAAAATACTAATACAGAAAACTTGAAGTAATAACTGTTCGGTTATTTAATTAAAATGTTTTAGCAGAATATAATTTTTCCGTTGAGTTTTCTTGATCACGTTTTTCTTCTTCAGAATTTTTTAACGGTCTATTTTTGTAGTTTATAATTTTATAAACGGTCGTTTCTTTGAGTTTGGAATTGTTTTGAAATTTTCCTTATGTGCGAGGCCCTGAATATTAATTTCAGTTATAAACAATAAATGAGTATTCCCTTCATTCAATTACGTTTTATGACGGCAAACAAGTGAAATATTATTCACCCTTATATCACCTTCCAATTGGCATTCTTAAGATTATCAGAAAACCTCATGTTCTATTTAATATATTTAAATAACAAAATACATCAAATCATACTTTATATTAACTCTTGATATTCAGTGATATTGTTCTCAGAACAAAAATCCTAAATTTACTTCATGTTAATACTCATTGAGTGACTGAAATAATTCAAATAATAATAATAAAAATAATAATTTTAATAATAGTAATAATAATAAATAATTCTCATAACAAAACTTACATAGATCCAAAACCATAACTATACTATTTCTCCTATTTACTAAGAATCGTTTGTAACTACTAGATTAAATTTAGTTTTCATTAATTACGTCTCTAATGTGTCCCAAGAATGACTAAACTAAACAACCCCTGATCTGCCCTAACCTGTCATTTGCTGAACATAATTAATATGCAGCCATGTTTTGGTTTAGAAAATGTTATTCTAAACACACCTCTGCCATCATGTCGACGATTAAAAGCTGGTTAACGATTTATTAAAACAATATTGCTTAAACGCCATGTTTACCTTTAACAGGCGATGTAGAAACATCCTCCTGAGCACTGTTTTGAGAAAAATATTGACTTTCATGCCTGGTTCCCGACTAAATACCTGCCTCTGTCTGAATTCCGTGTGGAAAGGCTCTTAAAATTATGTACTTTGAAGACTAGGAACTCCTCATCACGCGAGGCACAGATTATGAGCCCTTCGAATTGCATCCCCCCCCCCCCGCTCTTCTCTGGATGCTCTTCCTCCTCCTCCTGTTCGAATTGTCTTATTCTTTTAAATGGAACGTTATTATGTTAATAGATTCGAGTGGGGTTTTACTAATCGCTTGTGGCATTTACTCCTACGCAATTAGCAGGCGCTGCTTTTCGGGAAAAGGATTTAGTGAAATGGTATTATGAAATGGTTGAGGTTTAGGCGCATTTTGTAGGGATATATTTGGCGACTTGGGAGTATTATATAGATTTAATTGAAGCTGTTTCAGCCAATTTCGTCTGAAGAACGTCAACTAAATCTGTAATTACCAAGAAAATTTTTCTTGTATATTTGTTTCTTAGTGTTACAATTTTTACAATATATTCGTGTTTGTGGTTATCCTCTCTAAAAAGTATTTTGATTATTCAAATTGTCTTTTCTCTATATTTGTAATAAATACGGTAACGAGACCGTAGCACCTTCAACTTTCTTAAATGACCATTCCAATTTTGAGGAAGTAACTATAAATTTATTTACAAGTATGTACACTTATTTACAATAGGAGCAGGAAACAATTGCTAAACATCCAGCAATTAGGTAGCAAACAGTACACTGTACTCTCAACAGTAACTCAGTACCACGTATCTAACGTGAACAGTAATTAAGAAATTACAAAAGCAAAACAAACATTCGCCCAAGCGAATAAAACGAGTCACCAGAAATCCAATCTGAAAACAACTAACCAACTAACTGTGTTCGAGGCAGTTGGACAGCTATTTATACTCGGAAGAAAATTTCTACAACATTCTAACAAAATCCGGAGTCTTCGATTCATTCACAAACTTAAATAATCCATTCAAGAAAATTCTAGTGATAAAAAGGAAAACCACGATATTACAACTCCGAGCAAAAATGTCTTCATGATTATTAAATGTAAGGCAAGTGTAAAAACTACAAAATGCTACTGGGCCGGTATACAAATGATAAAAGTGATATCTTCAGATACTTTTGCAACATGTCGCCAGATAAAGTCAAAACTAGTGACAATGGTGCAAAACAGGAAAAACAACAACTATTTACAAGATTTGTAACAATACCTTTACCCACTGTGCTTCACTGGATCTATACTTTGTTGGAAAGTTTGTTGAAATATTATTCCCTACATTATATCTTCTTTTCTAGATTTATATTTCGCTGGATCATCTCTTAACTCTATATTTTGCTGGAAAGTTTGTTGATTATGTTAATAGGTTTGAGGGGGTTTTAACTAATCGCTTGTGGCATTTACCTCTACGCAATTAGCAAGCGCTGCTTTTCTGCAAAAGGATTTAGTGGAATGGTATTATGAAAAGGTTTATGTTTAGGTACATTCTGTGGAGATATAGTGGAGACTGGAAGCACTATATAGATTTAATTGAAACGCTTACTGCTAATAGAAGCCTTTCGAAGTAGTGTGAGTCAAATTGCTACTTTTTTTTCTTCAAAGTTGTGCTTTTCTGAGCGTATTCACAGGATAGCATGAACCAAACTCTCGATTATCCGCGAGGGTCCCGAGAAAGAAACAAACACACAAAAAAAAAAAAAAAAAAAAAAAAAACTGATTTTTTTCGGAAAAGTACGAATCTAAATTTTTTTTTTGTTTTAACATTTCTTACCTAAGAGTGCGGTGTACTTCATCCAATAAATTATTTTACTTGGGCGTTATTGCAAGTACCGCCTCTTTATAGATTTCATACGCTTGAGAACCTCAAATACAAATAATTTTTTATGCTGTACCTATCGTCATCTTTGTGAATATCACGTTTTAAGTGTAATGCAATTAATTTGTAAGCAAAAGACACTCTTTATCTTCTTTATCCATTATTCTATGCCTTTTCCGGATTATCCGCGATTTTCGTTATCCGCGATACCCGTGCCACCCCATTCCGGGGATAATCGGGAGTGTACTGTAGCATGTTATTTAACTTCCAAAGTGCAAATACAATAAATTTTAGTTTGAGATTACTTATACTGGTCTGTATTTTCTTTCTTTTGAATGCAGTTATAATTTTCATTTGTATTGTGAGTTTATATGTGGACCTAAGCCTTTTGATATTTTGACTTGAAACATACATTATTCAAACTTGTTGCTCTCATTTATATGCAGTATTCTTTCACGTCTTGTTAAAGTATCTTGCTTTCTCAAAAATCTATGAAATTGGATCGCGTTTGTTCGGATAGAAGATCCGAGCCGAAACTATCTCCCCGAATCGTTGATCGCAACTTTTCTTTGCCTACAGACAATCCATACATATCAGAACGGAAAAAAAAAAAAAAAAAAAAAAAAGATATAAACTGAAGCCTTTGCTCCCGAAGAAACTCCGGTTGCCAGATCCGGGATGATTTAGAACCTTCGGTGAGCGCAAACAACAAGCCGCGCGCGATATCATCAATAATTTATGGCGAAATAAGCTTCCGGTATCTGGCATCGGGCCGCTGCAGTCGCGGCCCCGAAAAAAGCTCATCCATAACAAAGGAAAAGTAACGTTATCTTACATCCCCTCCTACAAACCATTTTGCCGCTCTTAGATAAAGAAGTTCTTCTAGGCTTTTGTTGGCTGTCTATGAAGCTAGTTTCATGGACTCCTGATTTTTCATTGGGAGGTTTATGTTTTTTCTTTTTGTTTCTCTGGGAAAGTTTTTCTTCGCATTCAAAAATAAACAAATCTGAACTTTTCTTTTGATATTTCATTGCATTTTATTTATTTATTTATTTTTGGTGACATGTTTAAGTCGGAGTTCGATGCTGTTTGGGGTTACGATTTTTCTCCACTGTTTGTATGTTCTCTCTCTATATACATACACCCTTGTGCAAATTAATTGAAACAAAATTTTTTTTCATGACTTTAAAATTATCCCTTTATTCTTCACCGATGATGCTAAAATTAGTAAAATATGGATGAGATACTTAAATCCTTTACCTGCAGGGTTGGCAAGGTTTTGGACAGAACGGTAAAAACCACGGTTTAAACCACAGTTTAAACCGTCCTGTCCAAAACCCATGTGTCCAAAACTGTCCGAAACTACATTTTTAGTACAATTTTATATTTTGAACAAGTATCAAAAGCACAAAATTATACTTGAAGTTAAGACTTAATTTATTTAATGCAAACATTTAAATATGTACATAAAAACATATATAAGATTTTCAGCCCCCCCCCCCTTCTGGTTTTCTTTTTTGGAAAGGATATTTTTGCTTGCATTATACTAAACTGAACTTCATCAACTTGATGGAATTTCCAAAATTGTTTTAAAAATTCCTTAGGTTATTGTACTTACAAATACAAGTAAATGACAAAAGTGACATATTTCATAATCAGACACTAAATCATTACTGATCCTTGGAAAATGTTGATAAGTTTTTCTAAATATTTGCAAGCTAGGATGTTTTTTTTTTTTTCTTGAGGAAGTATATACACATATGAAGGGCTCGGGTGTAAAAAATGGTAACTAGCATTTCAAAAAATCAAAATTTTTTCTTTTAAATATGGATTTATTGCTTCGAGACATTACTGTAGCAAGTTTTTTCTATTTAAAAAATGAAGTCAGTACATTGATTAAGTGCTGTGTGTCTTGGGTATATTTAATTACATTTTTACAAGTGATTTTTGTTTCTTTAATTTGAAACAATACTTCTTTTCGAGTTTGTCAGATACTACTATTTACGCCCGAGCCCTTCATATAATATATTGTTAGATACAAAATACACAGTATTAAAAACAAAAATCAAAAATAGAAAAATTTTCTTGTAGTGAAAAACATTTTATCATCAGTTTATTATTCTTCAATCTAAGGTTAAAAAAATTATTTGAACATCACTGAAAACATTATTGTAAAGAAACCACAAAAGACTTCAGTTTTACACATTTTGAGTTAAATGGAGCTGAAATTATCTGCTTCAAGAGTTTTTTTGACAGTACTACCAATTCCTATTTTATGAAATTTTTATGCAGTGGAGTTATGAGTAAATTGTTCATTTTTTTAACGTATATTAAAATTACTAATATAATTAAATATTGTTAAATGTTAATTAATTACAACTAATTAACACTAAGAAACTACGATGTATGCATTATCAATATTACAGCTAATAGAAATTAGTCAGCTTAAAACCCTTTTGCCGTGCTTTAGACGGTTTAAGACACTTTTGGACAGTTTAAGACACTTTTGGACAGTAAAACCCACCTGTCCTGTCCAAAACCAGTTTTAGACGTCCAAAACCCCAACCCTGTTTACCTGTCATCAATTTCCACTAATCAGAAGCTTATCTACTGTTCAAAGGCACCTTATTGTACCGGTCGACCAGTCTATCGGTTTATGAAGAAACAGCTTCTGATTTCACCAATGAAAAAAAAAATCGCTATTTGTGGGTGTTAAAATATAAGAATTGAGCCGCTAAAAATTGGAGGAAACGACTATTTAGTGACAAATTCATTTCATTATCCAAGGTCAACGAACTCAGGACGTACGGAGATCTACAGGTGAAAGAATTCATGTTTGCCACATGAAAACATTTGTAAATCACCCTAAAAAGATGTTTTGGGGTTGTCTCGGTTTCAATGGGGTTGGTTCCTTGAAGAAAGTTGATAGTATGATGTATTCTGAGAAATATATTGCCATTCTGGAAATAAAATGCTTTACTAGTGTTGAAGGAACGATACCCACATGAAACGGTATTTTTTCAGCAGGATTTAACCCCTTGCCATGCGTCCAAATGACCAAGAAATTCATGTCTGAGAACCAAATTGAGACATCTAAATAGCCTGAGCTCTCCTGATATCAATCCAATCGAGAATCTTTGGCTATGTGCAAAAATCGACTATTGCATGAGGACTGTTCAACTATGGAGAAACTAATCACTGCGCTAATTCATAGACACACATATTACAAATGAGTGTAAAAAAATGATAGATTCCATGGCGAATCGTGTCCAAATGTTTACAAAGAGTTGTAGACATCATATTATGTTAAAAAAACGTTTGGTTTAATATAAATTTAAGTAAAATAGTTCTTTTCTTAGTTTTCTCAATTTTTCGAGTTTGTTTCAATTAATTTTCACAAGGGTGTATATCATACATATTTTTCTCTCTCTGTGTGTCTCTGTGTATATATATATATATATATATATATATATATATATATATATATATATATATATATATATATATATATATATATATATATATATATATATAGGGCTATTCTACCGTCACGTACGGGACAAATCAGACTCAATAATTCACCAACACGTCCTAATATTTTACTAATTGCTACACGTCCTAATATTTTAACTAAACAGGAGTAAACACATCTTTTAATGTTTACATTTGATGAAAAAATACTCCTGACACAATTTTTATCGAATATTTTTTATTTATTGAAATGTTATTTATTTGTATGCGTCACATTACAAACTATCTGTTTTAAGGCCTTTTCTTTTAAATGATTGTTTATTTTCTTGTAAATATGTATTTCTATTTATTGTTTCTTGTGTCGTGTAATGCAGAAATATACAAATATGTTGAAAAAGTGCTAAGAAAGTATTCTACCACTTGTATGCATACCTCTTTTGTTTCTCGCTTGGGGTGGTGTATTGTTTTTCTTGCTTTTCAAAATAGACTTTTGGTTAATGTCATGATTCTGCAAATACACAAGTTAATCAAATCTCTGTTTTCAATCGCGACATAATGTTTGTTTAGTAGTAATTAGAATAAATAAATAAATAAGGGAAATAAATCGGAGTAGCTTGATGCTTCACGTTGTTTTTTTTTCAAGATAAAACAAGCAACGTAAGCTTTTTTTTCGCAATTTATTTGCAATTTAAATTTTTCCATAGCTTTAAAAAAATACTTTTTTTTTCTGTTTAAAGTTAACGACTGAATAAAAATTGTTTTCTGATACAACTGAGGAAGAATTAACGAGATGAGTTACAGTGAAATTAAAAAAGAAAGAGAGAGAGAAGTAGAAAAAAAAAAGTCCTAAGTAAGGGGGGAGGGGGCGGAAACCAAGAAAATTTTATTCGCATGAGAATTCGCAGCGGCGCCCGATTTGTAGTCTTCAAGCAGTAAGTGTTAATTGCTCATTTCAATGGTGTCGCAATAAAAAAAAAATAACTAAAAAAAGACAAAAAAAAAAAAAAAAAGTAAAAAAGCTTTTTATTTTTTCACTTTAACATTAGGTAGGAATCCGAGCTCTGTTTCATTAGAAGGAACGTGGAGATAAATTAGATTTTCCCGTACATCTCCTTATTACGCAACATTAGATATTTTTACTTACATATTCCTAATTAGAAAATGCGCACTAGCTCAGACTTACCATTTATTTTGCGATAAATTGTTTCAGTTTCTATCACTTTTTTTTCCATTATTTTTTGCTCGGAATTTTAATTGACGTGTCGATTTTTTTTTCCGTTGCAAGCAGTTACTCGGTTGTGATGACTAATAATGATTTATTAATGTGTTTGTTTGTGAAATTGCAGTTACAACTTCACTTGCAAACAAAGATATAGCTAAGGTTTTTTTCAAGCCTTCACGGCTTTACATTTTTAATAGGAGTGAAATATAAGGAAACAGTGAAGACCGTAATTGCAATTAGAATCAGACTTAACTTTCTAAGGATGAAATGGAAAATAGGAGCGAAAGAAAAAATGTGTACTATTTTAATTTTTAACACTTAGAAAGTTTCGTATTTACAAAATAACGAAAGATTCAATTGTAATTATGTAAATATCCAAATTATTTTTTTATTTCGTTTACTGATGTGCTAAATTTTATTTTAAATGTGAAGCATGAAAATATGCTTGGCTACATATTAGAAGCGAATTTCTTATAAATGCTTGTCGAGGCCCTCCTCTCCTTGAATCTCGCAATAATAGTGAGTTACATGAGGTCTGACAGTTATTTTTATAAAAGCAGTTTAATTACAAGTTCTTTTAAAAATATCTCTATAGCGGATTTCTATTTTGGTTTTTTAAAATTATTGGAGAAGTATTTTTTTTTTTTTTTTACAAGTTTCACATTTGTAAAGTTTTTTTGAGTTGAATAAAATTTGTTTCCTTCTGGAAAAAATGCTATGAACTTTAATAACACTTGTCAAAAATGCGTATATTTTTCGAATTCGTCATTGATTTTGAAATTAAGAACTTTTGAAAAGGAAGCTTTGTGCCATTTTTTGTTTTGCGTTTTTAAGACTGATTTCAAAAGTTGCAATACTTTCGCACTCATCACAGAAACTCGTATTTATAATCTGTTTCATAAATATTGTGTTAGATAATTAAAAAAAGTTATTAATCTTTAATACATTAAGTTTGTAATCTTTTCTATGTTTTAAAATTTCAAAACATGGTACGAAGAACGTTGTGTTTTTAAAGCTTATGTTCCATATTTTATGTAGGTACTTTTTTAATAAAGTAAGATGTGATAACATACGTTATGTGCAGATATAATATGCTATATTAGGATTTTTATCTTTTTTGCTGTTCAGTTTCCACAGGAAGATGTTTCGTTCATTTTAATCAAATGATCAATTATTTTAGTCAAATGTTGTTGTGGTAAAATACGTAATGTGCAATAATAATATTCTCTATTAGAATTTGTATCTTTCTTGTTCAGTTTCCACAGGAAGATTTTTCGTTCATTTTAATCAAATGAAACAGAAAATTTAATGATGAGTCGAGCATTTTCTAAATAAAAATTCATTTCGTTTATTTTTAAGAGAGTGATTCAAACAACTAAATAAAAAATTAAATAAATTATAAATGAAAAATGGGTAAATAAATAAAATAAAAACTAAAGGATTTACGCATAATGAAGGATAATATTTTCCTCTTACGAAATGAAAGTTATTTTACGTGAAAATCGTACTTTTATTTACCACAAAAATCCCATTCGTTCTTCGCGAAAGTTTTACTTTGAAAACGATTTTGTTAGAATAATGCGCGTATAATTTTCTCTTATGTTATCCCTCAGGTGGAATAAAACTTCAGCAGAAAATGTTAAATGCCCACTTAAAGAAGGACAATGGCATTTACACGGAGTTTCCAGACAAAGGGTCTTTTACCACCTGCTTTTCGTTTACATTTTCTTAGTTTTTGGTTTTTCTTAAGTGGTTGCCAATTTAAATATGCTGTGCAAAAATACAAAACTTTTATTTTTTTTCCAATTCTTTCCTGAGAAAATAAGGGCCTAAGGTATAAAACATTGTTTAGGAAATCGTACATTTGCAATTTGGTAGAACGTATGTAAATGTATCAGATGTTTTTATGGCTCTTCTGAAGCTTGGTGATTTTTGCTGTCACCAGTTTTGGATGAAACTCAAAATATTTCCGCAAAACTTTTTTTTGCCCCTTTAGCTGACTGTCAGCGCAAATTTTTTTTCTTTAGAACAAAATATCTGTTGTACAAAAATGTACAAAATTAAAAATAAAGGAATCAATCCATAAATGAATAAATAATAATGAAAACAAATGCCTTGATGACAAGTGGGCCATACCACATAGCACCCCACAGGCACCTTAGATACATTAAAAATGCACCAAACTCATGCGTCTATGTAATTTTCGTTCTATTTAATATTCTTTCTTTTGCATGGAAAACGCGATCATACGTTGACGTTTAGCCATTTTCTGAGATGTCTTAGAGCATTGCAGACATGCAATTCGTTGTAAGTGCTCAGAGACCTGCCAATTTAAAAATAAATATTGATAAACTAAAAAGAAAAGGAAGAAAAGATAAGGGAATTTCAGTTCTGTCTGATACAACTGGGACTAATAAGTCGCACTTAATGATCAATATAATCAGCAAGTTTGAAAATATAAATGTCAAGATAAATTTGAACTATTTGATTGCAAGTATGTTTATCTATTCACTAAAATAAAGCTATTTCGTCCCTGAAAATAACTGATGATCTGTGCAATTCTTCATTCGTGCTAAGTAAATTTGTTTCCAGTCCCCAAAACTTTAGTTACCGGTTCTGATCATAACATAGTTTCTTAAAATAAATAAATAAATGAATGAATGAAATAAAATATAAAAAAGATATCCTTCTAATTTACTCAGTGTTTTTAGTAAAGTTCTTTTGACCTCCAAACAATTAATTTACTCTTTCGTAAATTACTCCACATTAAAATATATTTTAGATTAGGAAATAATTTGAAAGAAGTTGATTTAGTAGAATATTCTAACTCAACAATGTCTTTTTACGCTAAACTAATTAACAGGACTCTTCTTTAAAAACAAAATAAAATAAAACAAGATTTACTCTCGCGTGTAATAGCTCTGTTAATTAACTCCAGTTGTATTATTTATGTACCTGTTTTTTTACCCCGGTCAATGTTGTTTTGTACAATTTAAAAACGAAACCGTGTTTGTTAACTGCCTTCTTTTTCTGAGAGGGGGTTGCTTTGCTGAAGTTTTCGCATTAAACTCATGTTTTCCTTTTATTTTTTCAAACTTATGGTTTTCACAAACTAATTTAAGTAGTTATGAGTGATAAGGGTTATGAACTAGTAAAAAGTGTGTTCTTTTTTCGTTACTCAAGCTTTGTTTAGTATATTTCCACTCGTGATCGTAATAATTCAGGAACGTTTTTATTTTATTTTCAACATGTCTTTGTTGATTAGCATTTTGAAGAAAAAACTGCTCGAACTATTTTCGTTCTTGTATAACGACCGATCATTACAACAACTAGTGTAGCAAACAAATAACAACGTATAAATTGCACAAACAGCAATTGGAATTTGAGATACTACTTTTGGGGTTGCAAGAAACTTCTTTTGCAATTAAAAAAAAAAAAAAAAAAAAACTGCGGTGACATTCGAAACCATCACGGTTTTTTTTCTTCTATATGTATCATCATATCACCTGTTTCGTTTTCTTTCTTACTTGTTTTTTTTTTTTTTTTTACATTATGTATATATTATATATATATATATATATATATATATATATATATATATATATATATATATATATATATATATGTGTGTGTGTGTGTGTGTGTGTGTGTGTGTGTGTGTGTGTGTGTGTGTGTGTGTGTGTATGATTTATTTGTGAGCTGGTTTGATTTAAAGAACATTGAAAACATGCATATTAACGGTCAGTTCTGTGAATTCTATAAAAGTTTCAAATTTACCAAACATCATCCAACTTTAAAACTTGAACAATTTGCTTATTTACTGTAGGAAAAATAATTGATTATTTAGAAATTTCTAAACCTTTGACACTTAATCGTCTAGTGAAACTATCATTTACGTTTCTATTAGTAACGTTTCTATTTGTAGTACTTTTTTTTTTTTTGTAGAGCCCCTTTGGCCATAATCGCCGCCCCACATCAATAATTAGTGAGAGATGTTAAAAATTGCTGTTTTGAGAAAAACACATTTAAACGTTTATTTTCCTCACTGTTATTCAGAAAATAATGTGCTGAGGATAGTGAAATTAGCCCTGGAATTATTCTAGATACCTTAGTAGAAATTTCAAAATCGCACCTTTTAAACATGTCTTAGTGTTGAACTAGATGAGCAGCGATACAATAGTGTCTCATTTGCCCAATATTTGTAAATTATAAATCGCCTACTAAAAAGCCTAATTTTCATATTTACCTTATTCTGCTGTAAGAGATATTAAATTACGCTCGAGTAATAATACTATCACCACTTTCTCCCAGGGCCCGAAATAACGTATCAATTTCTCAAAACCTAGTGTCAGCGTATCAAAATAACAGCCTTTTGCATTCCTTGAGAACCTCCCGACACGATATCTGCCAACTTCCAAATCGCATTTGCCGAGGCAATGCCTCCTAATTGTTAGGGAATAACTGCCACAAGCTATTAGCAAAACTCCACTGGAATCAATTAACATAATTTCAGCCGAGGGAACATGACTGATTTCGCCTAAGAGGAATGGTTGGTAGCGAGCATTCAATTCGAGATATTCGGTCATCTTCGGGAATTCTCGCTGAATTTCGGTTTCCGAATTGCATAAATTAAAGCGGTCGGCGCTGGCGTAAAATGGGAGATGCATATTTGCTCTAGCTTACGCTGACGTTCTGTCAATATTTTCGTTTGGACGTTGTTTTCTGTTGAAAGTTTTAAACTTGAGACTTTAATGCGTATATCAGTGCGCTAGCAAAACTATGTGTTGTGACTGCCGAATAATAATTAAATGACATCAAGTATAAATGATATTTTTAAAAAGCTATGAAAAGTGGTTGTCTGTCACCATAATCACTAATGCAATCGCACTGAATATCTTCATGTATCTTTTTATGTATAAAACAACTTCAGAAATACAGTGAACTCTCACTTATACGCCGCCTCATTTATGCGCCTTTTTCACTTATACAACGATTTTGAATGGTCCCAGCACATTCCACAGCAAAATAATGATAGTATCATTCGTTTATGCGTCGCTCTAAAGATAAATATTTCACTTATGCGCCGATTTTTTCGTAAAATGTAAAAAATATATTTATTTTCTTTAAAAAAATAAGCATTTTTCTTCACTTTCCTCTTTAATATTTCGATTTTATTGCTCGCGGAAGGCATTTTTTCCGCATGAACTAGAGTTCGAAGAGGGACAATTACCTACTATGGATCGTTTTGAGGGGAACATTTTGTAATTAGGTATGCTACAATTTTTGTTTTCTCTTAATCATTGTAGTTACTGTACAGTAATTGCCAAACCGTGGCAATATGTCTCTTGTGTATAGAAACATTCTTATTCATTCTCTCATTATAACCTCTGTTGTGTTTTAGTGCTTTAAATAGGCTTGTTCACTTATACGTCTCTTTCACTTATGCGCCTTTTTCTGTTGGTCCCTTGGGGCGGCGCATAAGTGAGAGTTCACTGTATGTGTCTGGGATAAATTCAGAATCTACCGAACCAATGTCGTTTTAATTTTTACAGCAGTTGTCGGCAGATTTACAGCAGGCCCAGGGAAGGCTTATAGACTTTGTCGTTAAAAAATTGATGAATAGTTCTTTTTTTATTCGAAATCTAACTTTAGGATACAAAAACGGCTCTATCTTACGAAATTTTTAAAGTATTCTCTCAATTTTAATTTCATTGGAAAAATTGGAAAAATCCTTTTTTAGAACATTTTCTACATACGGTCCCGTGAAGATAATGTCGAAAACTCACGAGGAAACAATTTGTTTCATATAGTATAATCTTTAAATTCTATGTGTTCTGGCCCGAGAGATTTATTTTGGTTTGAGTTGCGGCCCTTGGAGAAAAAAGGTTAGGCCTTACTACTGCGTTAGTCGAATTGAAGACACATACAACAGCAGCCGAAGAAATAATCAATAGAGCCCGTAAAACCTTAGGTGGAATTTAACTACCGTGTAGAGTAGAGTAGGCATATACCGTGCAAATTGAGACTTTTGTGGAATGTCTTTTCCTCCTTAAGCTGATTTATTTTGCATAGGAAAAGCACTCTTTGTAGCGCCGAAACACGTGCCTGCAGTATTCTGTAAGTTTTATGTAAAAAAAAGGTGTTAACTAAAAATTAATTCTTCTGCACAAATGTATTATATTTATTTTGTAAGGTTGACATATTAACACTTAAAAGTTTCATTTCCCCCCCAATATAATGAGCAGAAATAAGTATACTTTTTATGCTCAATTTGGCATCGATATCGGTTATATGAATGCAAATCAACAATCAAAACTATTTTCAATTTTTGATATTTTTTTATTGCGGCGAAAATGAGGTATTTTTACTTAAAGTTGGCTTTTTTCCCGAAAAAGGAACTCAACTAGAAAGAGCTCTTTACAGAGAGATACATGTTAAAATAAGAGCATGTGATTTGAAAAATTATTTTACCTTTTCGTAATTCTAGAGAAGTTCAGAAACATAGACACTTCGTGTTGATTATATATTGATGTATAATAATGAAGCTTTTTTTTTTCAAACCAAATTAAAGGCGCTGAAACACTTAACATTTTTGCCAGAACATAGTTCCAGCGATATAAAATGTGACATATGTGATTTATTGTATATTTTCTCAGCAATTCACTGCTTTGACATCTTTTTTAGCTTTTCGTTACTTTTTACAGATATCTAGCTATTCAGTAGAAATTGCATCAAAAAACCAGGTAACGTACAGGTTTTCTTGGTTTTTGAAATGAAAATTAAGTGAGTTTTATTTTGTTTGAATTCGAACTTGTTTAGTGTTATGCGTAATGCGAATGTTTATTTACAGTTTGGTTTTGTGTCAAAATAAAAGAACAACTGAATACAATAAGGTTTTTCAATGGAATATGATAATACTTTTGCACCAGACAATGAATCTGAAACGTCTATGCATGATTCTAATAGTAGTGACAGTTGCTTATTGCACAGGAGGCTCGATCAAAGATCCACCGTCTTCACTAATGGTGGCTGGGGAACGTTAAGAATGCTCGTGGTCACTAAGTCCTCTAAGTGAATCAATACATCTTAGGATACTGGGCCGGGTGTTTGCTTGGCTTCAGGTCTGAATCAAAAGAACAGAGATGTCTTCAGGACCCCATCCAACTGGTTAAACCACGTGTTGTGGTAGGAACGAGGGACCCTGCAGTAAAAAACTTGCTTATTACACTTTTTTGAAATTAAAGATAGATCTTTCACGTGCAGGAAAAATTGTTTGCCCTTTCGTGAAGGGTCCCAAGTACACATTTCAAAGCGGTTCGCTTTTTTTTTTTTTGACAATATGGTATCATTGTTGCTCTGTCAGTTATCAGCAAATCATTTGACTCAAATTTTCAGCCCCAAAACCGCTCGTCTTCTTGAAAGCTTCCATCCATGGCAATGCCCCCCCCCCCACCCCTCCCCACTTGTAAAGCGTCCTTCTGAAATCAAACGATAAGTTGCTTTAATTGCATAACTTTTCGAAAATGGCTCCGTTCAAGCGTCTCTTGTCCTCGGAATTTCTCATTCCGCACGTCCCTCTCCTCTATGACGCTACTTAAGGTGGCGGGAAGATTTCGAAAGTGTTCGAAATCCGAATCCCCAGCGAGCGGACAGGAATGCTTAATTAACTAAAGAATGTTCGTTGTCGATTGGATTCCAATAGCCACTGTTGCTAATCTAGCCTCAGAGCCGTCGCTCGATTAAATCATATACTTCGCCGGCTGGCTTTTAGAATCTTCGAGTTATAAATAGAACTTTCCACTCATATTCGGATCGAAAATGGAATACCAGTTAAGTTATTTAATTTAGTTTTTGATTTGCACAGGGATCAGTGGGTTTTCCCTTTTTTTTAATTAGCTTTTATTACACTTGCTCTGCTGATGGTGGATGGGATAAGCTTGTTTATTTGTTGCCAAAACCGAAAATTATCAGTAGTTATTGTTAAAATCATTATTCAAGTCATCATTAAAAGGGTGTTTTAAAACTTTTTTCACAACGTACTTCTTGCAAGCTTAGTCTAGTACTGTTAACTCCCGTTTATCCGCGGCATAGGATAACATGGTAACCGCGGATAATCCGAAAAACAGGTGAAAACGATACTATATTCGCTTGCAACAAATTGACATTACGTGCGGAAGAAAAACCGAGGAAAACTGAGTTAACAAAAACCTTGGTGAATTAGAAGAGATCGCCAACTGTATATGAACTCTTGTTAGCTGGCCCGTTCGATTCAAATGGATGTACGCTTCTCCGCTCGTAAAATCGAAAATATTAGAAAAATTACGAATATTGTGACAAAAAAGGCTACATATGCGTAGATAGAACACTCTAATCCGATTTCTGAAGGAAAAGGTCTAATTTGCCCCAAACTTCGGACATCGCGCAAGCAACTACTTCCTTTGTTTGGCCTCAGTTTATTTCTCTATATAGTCAACAAAGGTTGCAGCCGAGTATAGTGTATTAACAATAGTGGAAAAAGTCAATAACGCAGCACATATACATTTAAATTATAGGTAAAATTAATAACATTGAATGTAAAAACATATCTTGAAAAGCTATTTAAAAAAAAAGAACAAACCAATTACTTATTCGCATTTTTCTGCATTCAGGAAATCATTACCGTAAAAAAAAGAAAAAAAAGTGTGAATGATGTGTTTGGTGTGTGAATTTTGATATTTGTTGAATAATGTCAACATTTACTAGTTTTCTGACTTTCAAAGTTAAACATATATTTAAGTAAATATTTATCGTTATTTTACTTTACTTGCGAAACATTACAAAATACACATTATGGTATTTTTGTTCTCAAAATTTTACTTGCTTAAAAAAAAATTAATTTGTATTTCTAATGGGGCTTTTTACCGCGTACCTTTAAAGTTTATACAAAGAAAAATTAATTAAAACGAAATGCAACTGTTGAATTTCCGATGAAAAAACGGAGTAATTTTCACTAGAATTTTAAGTAAGTAAGTTGGCAACTTCTTTCTTTACTTCACGTTAGAAAAAAAAAACAAGAGTGGATTTTCCTTCTTTCTTTTCTCACCTTTTTTTTAGCATTAAAAATTTTTCAACCGGCGGAAGTTAAATAATTTAAAGTGGCTTAAAATATTGAAGCGTTTTAAAAGGAGAGAGGAAAAAAAATCTATTTTGGAGAGAGAGAGAGGAAACTAAAAAATGCTTCAAACAAGGAATGTTCCTTTTACTTTGGAATTAATTAGCTGTTAGTTTTGCTACGAAAGACAGAGTACACTTTGTTCGTAAGAGCTGCGATAATTAGCCAGTTGTATCTGGCTAAAAGGAGAGAACTATTTAATTTTAGTAGGTGTTAGAATTTATATGCTTCAGGATTGCATTTCATCGGGATTCGTCACCCCCCTCCCTCACTCACTTCTCGTTCTAACGACTGCGAGTTTTCTTTTTGTTTGATTTTATTATTTGCTTTTAATACTTGCTTGAAAGGTTTATTTATTCAAATTGTAATGGTTGCTTTTTCTCTTGAGAATGTTTACTAACCTTTGCTTTGTAAATAGTAGCCGATTTGTAAATTATTCAAGATGTTTTCTTACTTTTTTCTTCTACTGTTTTTCTCTTTTGAATTTAACTGGTGTTTTTTAAATGAATCACTAATTGCAAAAAGGGAACTTGTAAAAGGTTAATTTTACTGGTACGACAAAAGGCTTTTTAAAGACTCAATAAAGCTTTAATTCTTTTTTTTAAAATGTATAACCAAAGCTTGAACTTTACTTGAACAGTTTTTTCTGTTCTACTTAGTGCATTTAATGAACAACAAAATTGCTTACTGAAAATTTCTCATTGATGAATGTTACATATATTACAGTTTTGCCATTAGCGTATAAAATAGTGTATAAAATATTTAAGAGGCACCAACAATCCAGATCATAGTAGCTGCATTCTTTAAATATTTTTTTTGTTCATTTTTTCCCACCATTTTTCTTAACCAATATCAATCTCATGAAGTTTTCAAGCAAAAATAAAATAGCGCGACTGGTTGTCCTTTAGAGAGCTTTATAATACTATCGTTATCATAATTTTAGATATATTTCATGCAATGTTGTAGTTTGCGGGGTAGGGGGAGAGGTCGTTTCTCGAAATGTGTAGTTTTTTTTCAGTAAAAATAATGCATATATAATGTAATTTAGTTTAAAAAAGAACATCTTGAATTCAAATTATGTTTTTGCAATGACGAATGGCAATAGGTACGTGTTTGTGTGTGTGTGTGTGTGTGTGTGTGTGTGTGTGTGGGCGATCGTGTGTGCATGTGTAGGACCTGATGGCCACAATCTGTTCCCCCCGCTCTGCCGAGGCCTATTGGCGGCCTACACCACTTGAAGGAGGGGGGGGTATAGCACCAGCAGGAGCAGGTGGACTGGTGAAGCAGCTCTGGGTCCGCCATCTTGTCCCGCATCTCTCGGGCGCCACGTTAGCAGAGTAATGGCCGGTTGGTGAGTAACTTTGGCAGACTGCCAATTTGAAATTGGGACTAAACGACGTCTGAAGTTCAAAAGGAAAACAAATAGCAGTTTGTCATTGCTCATTAAAAAAAAAAAAAAGAAAGCGTCCTTTTGAGTTAAAGTTGGCATAAGTTCTTTCAATTGACCGTTTTTGGTGCTATAAAAATCCGTCAATTATAACATCTGTCGTTATAAAAGGGGCCTTTCTCCAAATAATTTTCCCCAACTTTAACACTAGCTTCATGTTTTTATTTTATGTATTACGTGCAATTTCTTTGCAATTGAACATGATTTATTCAATGCATCAGCTGCTGAAATTCGATTGAACATGCTACCCTGAAATCCACTTGAGTTTTTGTACGAATTGATAGACGTAAAATTTAAACCTTTTGCGATGCTTGGAAAAAACCTACGTTTCACTAAACTGTAGAAACAGTGGAGAGTCAGGAAAAAAAGAGCGCGAATAGTTTTAGATAGGGAGTAGCAAAAGCTTTATATCATCTTTAATGTTTAGATTGCGTGATGGCGAGTTAGATCGCAGAAAACTTTCGGTTTTCTAAGTGCGAAAGTTTTAAGCAAAATCCTACTTAGTAAAAGAAATAGACATTCAAAGCATTTACTTACGTTTTTGTTTTCAGTTGCTACTTTCGTTTCTCTTTTCGTTTACAGTTTTGTCTTTTGCAACTAATTTGTTTGTTTCCTTCTCCCTGCATACTTAATAGTTTTTATTATTTTTTAAGGGGAGGGGCAGCTCTTTCCTTTTTCGCCCGGTTATTATTGTCATCATTATTTTCTAAATTATCTTAGTAGCTTTGTAATTGAGAAAACATGTGAAATCATATACTACTGGCACGGGAAAGATAGACTTGATGTACACAAACAATCGCGCCATTTGGCAGTGTCAATCACGTGTTTGACACGTGTGAGAATGGATTGGTGGCGAATACGAATGCTCTTGGTTTCTTATTTTTATCGCAGAGAAAATCCCCAAATGTTGCACAGTGCGAAACTTTCTGGCAACTAACTGACTTCCCCTTGACCCCTTCGGATTCTAAAACCGAAATTGTATGAAGCTTTGCTATACTCGACAGCAACTTAACTTGACTATGGAGAAATAAGCTGAGACCAAGCGAAGGAAATAGTTCCTTGACCGGTGTCCAAATTTTAGGTGAAATAAGAACTTTTGCTTCAGAAGGTTTTTGCCAAAACCACTCATATGTTGCCTTAATTTATCATAAATTTCGGAAATTGTCAATTATTTGCAAGTTTATGAGTGGAGTAATGCGGAAGCTTACATCCATTCGAATTGAATACGCCAGCCAACAAGAGCTCACAAACAGTTAGTGATTTCCTCTAATTCGCCAGGTAGGCAGTGACGTTTTATCTGTTGAGTCGTTTTTCATAGGCTTTTCTTCCGCACGTCGTGACGTCATTGTCAAGAAACCTTGGTGTGTAGTATAGTACTTTTTCATTACCTTTTAGTACCAATATATTCTTAGACTTCCGTCAAAATTGTTGAAGTTGAAGTCCCTTATCGACATTTTAATATTGCAAGAACGAAGTTTACCAAACTTATTGTTAAAATCAGTATTCATCCGAGTTTAATTGTGCTGGTGTATCATTAAAAACGAAGCATTTGGCAAAGAATAGGAAACACAGACAACACTTTATCACTTACACAACCAGTGATAAAATCTCACAAACAGTTACTACAGTTTTCGAGAAATCGAAAACTTGTTCAACAAATATTGCATGTGTATTTCCCCAGATTTATTGCTCAACACTTCAAAGGTCGCGAAACTTAAAAGACTAGAGAATCACGCTGAAGTATTTTTCCAATAATTTTCAGGACATTTTCAGCTGCGCCTTGTTTCAACTTCTAACTGTTTTCGTCACGTTTCTCTTAGCAGATTTCATCTTCAACAATCCTCCACCCTAATTGTTTTGTTTCTTTAAATTGATGCTGAGTCTGAAGATTGCTTTCAAATCGGTTGCATTGAAACCGTGCAGATAAGTCGCTTAATTGCATAACTTCCTTTGCCCTGCATCTTTGCAGAATCCCTTGTGACATTTCTTGTGTTTATCCTTTTGTCTCTTTATGATTTGTTGGATGTGAGTTGGGGATGTTTGTTGCCTTCTGAAACAGTCTTTCTGTTCTAGTCGAGATTTCTTAATCAAGTTAAAGATATCCGCCGTCAATTGCGATTCGGTACATATTCTAATCCTGAGTCTTCTGTTGGATGAAGTTGTTGTCCTTTTGTATCAACAGTCGCTTGTCCTACACTGCACAAAATAAACCGTTGTTTTTAAAGTATAATACTTTCAGCAGAGGTTCCGATTTAAAACGGGGATGAATCCTAGTTTAAGGTCCGGCGATAAATTATTAAATCTGGCAACCCACAGAATTATCATTGTGCGATTGGATTATTTGGCGATTTTAAGCTAAATTATTGCAACCCTACTACATTATTAAGCTACAGTCTGAAAAAAATCGCCAAACCCGGACCCTAAAGTAGGATTTTACCTAAAACGGAAAATGCACAGTGATTGTTGAGGTTATGCACGGCTCACTATTATGTTGTTGAAAATTCAACTGATACACAAAATCCAAATTTCTTGAACCATTGTCTTGGCGCTTGCTTTAACCCGTACAAACTTTTGAAAAGTTTGCATACACGACCACTATTATCATTGTATCCAATCGGTTATTCCATAAATATTGTTTCGAGTACAGATCAGCTAGCTGATATGTTTACCAAAAGTTTACCCAAACCAAGGTTGAATTATTTACGAAGCAAGTGTTGTGTTATGTGCGATTAAGGGAGGGTGTTGATGTTACCGCACAGCCTTGCTTATGTTTAACTAAGTTTTATTGTTATTGTTGTTAAATTGGCAACTATAGTTAAATTGTAAAATATCTTCAGAATGTTAGTTTAGTTTGAGTTAGTTGTTTAAGGTTAGCTGGTGTACTGTTATGTACGTTTGATTTCAAAAGTTCTTTCCTGTAATAAACTTCGCCTTTTTCCTTTTGCATCGGGCCTCTGAACTTCTTTTAATCATAACAGTGATAAACTGTGAAACTAAAAATTTTACAGTTTATTACTGTAAAGCAGCAATTTTACAGTTTATAACCACAATTTTAGTTTATTACCACAAAATTAGCTGTATTATACTGTAAAAGCAACAGTAATAAAATGTAAAGTTAACAATTTTACAGTTTATTACTGTAAAGCAGCAATTTTAGCTAATTACTGTAAAATTAGCAATTTTAGTTTATTATTGCAAAATTAGCAACTTTTACCATTTGTAACTATAAAATTAGCTGCATAATACTGTAATAAAATAATTTTGGAAAAAAATAGAACCGACTTCAGTTGGAAATTGCTCTAAAAAGTAAAAAATAATTTTTTTTCTTTGAACACCATCGAAACTACTTTTAAACATAAGTTTTGAAGTCGGCGAAAAAACAATGTATAGAATCATACGCAACTATATAATTCAACTATATACATTTTAATGGATCCAGGTTCTTTAAAAGCATTCGCATACATTTCATTCATTACCACACATTCGTGTAATGGTACAAATATTCTGCTTTTAATTTTCAATGGTTTCTCTGAAAAATGCTGGCAAAATATGGTTAAATATCATTTGACCTATCGTTTTTGCGCCGACTTCAAAACTTATGTTTAAAAGTAGTTTCGATGGTGTTCAAAGAAAAAATTATTTTTTACTTTTTAGAGCAATTTCCAACTGAAGTCGGTTCTATTTTTTTCCAAAATTATTTTATTTTATTCTTTTTAGTGTAAGTGTACTTATGAAATAAGGTAATGTTTCCATTACGGAACTTCACCTAATTTTCTTAAGTAAATGCTCCATAAAATAAACAAAAAGGAAGAAACAATCAACGCGTCTAAAATTATTAACGATTGACACTAAGGGCCGAATTCAAGTGAAACACCATTGCAGTCGCTTCGAGGCGATCGCATATTGCAACCGCTACTGTAAGTCGAATTCAAGTGAATTCGTTTCACTTGAATCCAAATTTTGGAATTTGCGATTGCATTGGTAAGTTGCGATCGTCCGTGTTTCACTTGAATTCCTGCCTTAAAAATAATCTTTGTTATTCTCTGGTATTTATTTGTGTACTAGCTTAATCAAAGCCATTTAAATATCAACGGTTTGTCAACTAATTTATATTTCAAAGCAATTCTAGTTTCTCGTTGTTCATAAGATTTTAACACATACTACGTACGTTACCGCTAATGAGTTTCATGTTAGATTTAGTTAAGCCTTGGTTCAAATTTTTCATCATGATTACTATTAATATTGCTGTTGCGAGGCAAAAAATTTTGCAACAATGGATTGAAAATTTAATCATTTAATGGGGAAATGACATGAAATTTACTGTTTTCCATAATAACTTTTTTTCTAGTGAACAAATATCGTCATATGAGTACATGGTACCTAAGTTACACCATTTCCTATCGATTAAAAAAAAATCGTCCAAACCGGTTCAGTAGATCAGCTGTTATGTGCGAACAAACAACAACAAAAAAAAAACATACGCTTTGAATTGATAACCTCCTCCTTTGTTGAAGTCGGTTAAAAACAAGATCCATTTTCTACAGTGTATTAATGGACTAAAATATGAAAAATTAGTGTTTTTTTATTTGTTTGTTATTTATTTAGATTTTGTGAAT
>JAXGGA010015304.1:0-29557 GCA_038373865.1 Uloborus plumipes
ATCTATGTCTTCTTGTGGATCTTCATTGGATATTACTTTCCTTCACTCTGCATCACCCGAAGTGTGTTTTGACCAGTGGTCGGAAGTAGCGCGCTACAAGTAGCGAAACTACTGTAGTAGCTACATTTTTTAGTAGTTTGTAGTGTAGCGCACTACTTTTTAAAAAAAGTAGTGTAGTGAGTAGCGCGATACAAAAATGTTGTAGTTTGTAGCGATTTCATAAAACTACTTTCTAATGGAGCAAAAAAAAAAAAAAAAAAAAGATTCAATCGCGTCTGACTGGCGCATATCGTACACGATTTCCTTTGCGAAAGCAGTGAGAAAAATGAATCATACAAATTCGAGCTGACCTCAGGCATATCATTTTGACGCCATACGTTCTATATGTTAGACGGCATTGGTTTCTTTGGCGTCACCATTTTCATATTCCGCCAATATTTGCATTGAATATAGTGTATGGATGAGGAAGGAAAATTTATGAATGAGCGATAACTGAGTGTTAGTGTTTTATAGCAGCCGAGAATGTCATGTAAATGAATGCTTTAGCGCTCAATGCTCAATTGGATTATTGTTCCAATGTCCACCAAACATGGCAGCAATTTTAATAGAAAAGGATACAAATTTGATAGAAGATGACAATATCGAGCTGCCCTGGCCGGCGTATAATAAATACTTCACAGTTATTGAAATGAGTTTCGTGCAAACTTTGCACTTTGAACAAAAAACTTTCTGTTTCTAAGTCATCCGCATACAATTTAAAACTGCATATTGAAGTAAGTTAAGCATTCTTAGTTATGTTTCACACTTCAGATAGCTTATTTATTAATATTTCATAATGAATACTAGTACCGTTTAGTATGTTTTTCATATTTCTTTAGTTTTGCTTCTTTAGTGATGGAGTATTGAAAAATATTAAAATAATAAAAATCAATTATTAAACATTTTTGACATCATTTGACACAATTGGAAAAACGTTTTCATTTCATTTTATCGGTGGCGTATTAATAGGGATGGTGTTCAGACCGAGGGCTGTAACTCCCCAAGGGCGTAGCCAGGACTCACGTTAGGGGGGTGCAAGCAGTGGCACCCCAATAGGAGGTCACTGTGACCTCCCAAAAAGTTCTTATCCGATACAAATTGGCTGATGAAATTTGAAAACAGTGAGACAGTATTGCAAGGCTGAACTTCATTTTATTTTATTTTTTTTCTTCAATTAATTAATTTATTCATTTTTGTGATGCCTCACGTCTCTTTTGGTAGACATAGATAAGAATGCATTTTTTTAATCATTCAGTAAAGTTCTGAGTTTCATTCGGTAAATTTAAAATTTTCTCCTCAAAAACAGGCAAGCTTACTTATAATATTTCACCCTAAAATTTTTATTCTTCGCATACTCAGATTAAAAAAGTTGTTTTCATGCTAAAAGACAAATTTGGGTTTGGTACAAGGATCCGTGTTAGGTAAAGAATGAAGCCGATTTTCTGATGTGGCGCCAAGGACTTAAAACTTATTGGTGGGAGAGGAGGCGAAGGGGGGGGGGGAGACTCTCAATGACCGAATGAAATTCCAAATTTCACCGAGTAATAAAATACGAACTTATTTGTCTGCACCAGAATGCTACAATGAAAAGCAGGAAAGGGGACAAAATCGTTTGTCAAAAAAATAAATAAAATGGGAGGTCACAGTGACCTCCCATTGACTCTGATCTAGGGGGGTGCAGCTGCACCCCCCTAGCTACGCCCTTGCCAACCCCCTTGAAGCTCAAAATTAAATTCCTACAATAAAAATTCAATTTTTTTTCTCATATGTTTTTGAAAAGTAGCGAAGTAGCGACTACTTTTCAAAAGTAGTGTAGCGCGCTACATTTTAAAAAAAGTAGTTGTAGCTGTAGTTAACTACATTTATAAGAAAGTAGTTGTAGTTGTAGTTCGCTACAAAAAAAATGTAGTTTTTCCAACCACTGGTTTGACAAGTTCCCGCCACCGGTCATCGTGACCTGTAGTCTTTCAAAGCAAACAAGTGTCAAACCCAAATATTGAATCTCGGCTGCTGTTGTTGGAGGGGGCTGTCTGGAGTGTTTTAATTAAGCGACGATGACGGACTCGGGCAAATAGAAGTATTTGCAGACGATGGCGAATGAAAAGTGACATCCTCCGCGCCAAGTTTCTGGGAAGTCTGCTGGATTCGAGACGGTGACGCAAGCCAAACACAATCTGTTTTGTCAGACAACTTGCAGTTTGCGGAATCTCCAGAAGCTCTTGTCTTCTAAACGCTGAAGACTGACAGTTACAGTTTTATTTTCCTCCATTAAGCTATTCACGGATGATGAAGGATTTATGCAAAAACTGTCAAAGAGTTAGGCAGTTTGTTGTTTGCTTTTTTTACCATTTGTATTTTAATAACCGCAAATGCTATTTAATTGTCTAAGCTTAGAGCTTTCGTGCGAAAAAGAATACGTTTAATTGCTAAACTGTAGTTTTCGTTTCTTAAATGTACTGGTGATCGTACATATAGAGATTAATACTTCATGGCAGTTTTGGGGAATACTTGGTGCTGCAAGAATTTAGGGAGTTTTCACTACTTCTGAACTTTGTGAATTTTCTGTACGCTATATTCTGTTGGGTTTTAACATTTAGTAACGATCTTCAACGGTCAATGATTATATTCTTTTACTTACTAATATCAACATTTATTGTTCAGTAATTTTAACAATTTTCAATGCTCTGTCACTGAATACTACAGTGTTTCATAATTTTGAGTTCAGTATTTTTATGCTTAATGGCTGTTTTCATCACTTTATTTTCATGATGTAGTGAGTTTTAAGTATTTCAACACTGAATGTTTGTTTTTGAGGTAGTGTTATTTGAACTTAGTGCTCATTGGAGATACCTTGATTTTTCCCTACTTATGGCTGTTTTTAATGCTTTGATGCTAACCATTAATTAGTGAAGAATAAAGGGATCGCAAATGAGCACTAAGACTTACAGAAACTTGCTTTTGTTCCTTATTTTCCCTCTGCTTCATCCTATTCTCGCAAAAAGGGTACTTTTATCGAAGTCTCAAAGACTTTGTCCTCAAAGTACTAGTGTGTCAGAAAACGGCGCTTCTCGAAATGTGTTCGTCTGCATAAAGCATTCAGTTGAATTATAACCTCTATCTGTTCCATTTATCCATTAAAATAGGTTGCAAGTTCTTGTGAAAATAAACTTTAACGTCGATAGTTTATGCCATTTTGGAGAAAATTTATTTATACTCTTTTACATGTAAGTTGTCTGCAAAAAACAAAAAAAACTTTTGCATTCTTTGGAACTTTTAAAATTCTCATAAAGTTTTATTTTTGTCATTTGGCAATAGTCTGTTCTGCGCGTATGATTATTTAGTGCTTTATTAGTGTGCTTGCTCTCAGTCCCACGCGTAACGCGTTTGATGGTAAATATTATCTTTCGAACTAGTATTTCCCAACAAAAAGGATCATGTTTGGAAATGTATTTATATTTTTGCAATTCGCGTTCGAGGGAATCACTTCTGCTGATTCAGTGGCTCAAATTCGGATGACGCGGAGCAGAGAGGGTTAAATAAACTCTGGCAGGGGGTTCACAGCTGACTCTGTTTTGCCGCATTCCCAATCGGGGGTTGTCTGAAACGGTGTTTCTCCGACTTCACTCGACCTCTCGAGATGTCGATTTCCCGCATTCGGCAGCTGTCGAACACGACCCCTTTTTTTATCATCACCGAAAAAGGGTGAAGCGCGTTTAGATAGCGACATACCGAAACTCTGCATGGGTTCATAGAGTTCAAAAGAAAACAGCGTTCGATGACTGCAAATGGTAATCTAAGTATCGTCGTTGCTGAAATATGGGTTAATTTTTACAAAGGGTCCGATTGATTTCTTGTTATAGCACTTCAAAATTTCTCGTCGAGGATCATGAAAATTTAATTCTCATGTCAACGAGTTTACTACACGGACAGTTACTTGGAATATGCTGCTCTCAGTTCTTATTATAAACAAATTAATATTTTAAAGACTGTGTGGAAACTTAAAGTAATTTGTGACCACGGACATATTTAACGTACCCCAGTCACCATTAGTAAATCGAGTGAATATTCGTTCGTGCTGGGATCGAACCTTGACCCCCCGGTTACGAGTCCGAAGCCTTACCAATCAGCAAATCGTGAGTTTGTAACTAAAAGTTGATGTCACAAATTTTGGAAAAAGAAAAGGTGTGACTTCATTTACAGACAACCCCTAGCTTATTTTTCACAAATAAAAAAAAAAAAGAAAATAACACTTTGTTTTAGTTTACAAAATAGAAAAAAAAAATACTTGTGTAGTTTCTAAATTGTATAGTTCAACGTATGCGTAGTTCAATTTGTGTAACTTCTCTTATAAAATGTTTATAAATGGGCGATTCTCTGTAAACTCGTCATTTTTCACACGAAATCTGTCCGGGCACGGTTTTTGAAATGTTCGTATAATTATATTACTATTGCTCAGAAAATGAATCTATTACTTTGGTTTGAAAGAGGGCCAATTGAAGTTTGTGTTTTTCTGATAAATCATGATAGGGGGTAAGTCCCCCGCCTAGTATAACTAGGCAGGGGACTGTGCCAGGTGACTGTGTTTTTGCTCTTTGTTGCCTAATATCTGCAAAACTATTGGAACATAATTAATTCCGAGACTACCTATAAATTTAGGCACAAATCGTGGACATAATAACTAATATGTTTTATAATTAAATTAATTGACATTAATAAAATCACCTCCCAGAGGACTGTTTGCGCAATGACCCTGATGCATATTTTCATCACAAATGTGGCTCTCAAACTAAGCAAAGTAGCGTTTCAACACCGTTCTCGGCGATTTCGGCAAATTCACACTGATTACTTTAAACTTCGTGCCAAAAAGAATTTGAAACAATTAGTTTTTTCGTATTACAACTTTGAATTTGTTGCAGGGGACTGTTTGAAAAAACTCCGGACAGAATTTATGTGATAATTTTAAGTTTTAGAAATACGTAATTATACCTTATTTCATAAGAAAAATACAGCTTCGTTATTCTATTTTTAGATACTAATTGCCAAATCTATGTAGTGTTAATAGGTTTTTTGAAATACTATCTTTAACAGTTAGACTATGGGATTGGGACAGCCAGGGGACTGTGTTTTTGGCGCTTAGAAAATTTTTAGAAAAAAATGTAGATTGTTATCACTCCAAATGCAATTGGGCGACAAAGTATTAATACTTTACTTGTATTAAGAGCGATAATTACTTTATTACACTTTATTATTTTTAAAATACTCAGTCCGGACAGCCAATTACCAGTTTACAGAGAATCACCCAAATATCTTTTAGTCAAAGATTGAACCCTCTACATCTTTACAAGCTATTAAATAAGTCTCAAAAATGACCAAATAAACAAAAAAAAAAAAAAAAATGAAGGAAGAGAGAGAATAAGGAAATGACGCGCAATTAAATTTTTTCCTAAGAATACATGTAGAGAGGGGGGAGAGGGAGAAGAGAAATGAGAAACCTTACAGTTCTATGAATTTTGTTCTTTTCTTCAAATCTCGTTCCTTCCGTATTTGCTCGTGTGCAAACTTGTTTTCAAGTTTTCCGATTTCCATTTCGTTTGTATTTTTCGCTTTCGAAGGTTGTTGTTCGTTGCTCGAATAGCGTATCAAGCACTCTATTAACCTTCATTTGTCGTTCGATCTGTTTCGTGCTGACGGAAGTCGATGCGAAAATCGAACTGCGTTAACTCATTATTTCCTTTTTTTGTTCCACAACATTTCTACTTCTTGGCAAGCGAAATCATCACGGAACCATTCGCGGCCGCCATTTCTGAAAGGAGTAAAAACAATGTGATGAACTTTTTTTGAATTGCTTTTATCGATTTGTCAACGACATTCGCTTAATCATATTATTTCCTAACCATGTTATGCTAAATTTAGCTGTGATTAGAGGAAAACTTGCCATGAAGGAATAATAACATCGAGTACTGTTTTACAAATTTAAAAGAAAGTAATCATTCGTTAATGACCAATTAATCATTATTTGATAACACAAAGATAAATTTAAGTAAATTTTATATTCTGATAATTCCGAAATTTTAACTGAATGCTCGCCAGACAGAGAATGCTATTCCAGTACTTATTGATTTATATTTATTTATTAAACCATAATTTCATAAAATAGACGTGTGTATTTTTAATTTTTGGAAAAGCATTTATTAAAAGACTAGCGGTACCCGCACGGCTTTGCCCGTGGTATAAAATTAAAAGTTCATTTGTAAAATAATTAATATAGCAGAAAAAATACTCTATTTTAGTTATAATTCAACTACAATTCCTTCAAAGTATAATATAAAAATTTGGTATGGGCCCTACACTACTTCCTTTTACGTGTACATTTCTTAGTAGATGCCTTAAGTGCTAAAATAGTGCTTGGAGGGAGTAAGATAACAATTCAAACATTTATATCCCTAGTTTGCCACGAAACAATGCAAAAAAATGTTTTACAATGATTAATCTCCAAAATATCGCCGATTTTAACATCATTCAGTGAATTTTTCGCAAAATATCACCAATAGCGCCAAATTGAACCCCCCTCAAAAAAAGTTTTTAAAAAAAATCGCAAATTTGTCGCCAAATTGGCAAAATATCGCTAATAGCGCCAAATTGAGTCCAAATAAAAAAAAAATCGCCAACTTGGCGATATATCGCCAAATTGGCGACAAATACTTCGCGACCAAAGGCTTGGCGATATATCGCCAAGTGGTCGCGCCAATTCATCTGCATTGAAATTAACACTGATTAACTCCAAAAAAGGGGTAAAGCATCCCCTTGTGACATTCAAATGAAACCCCAACTGGAGATGCACAAAAATAAGCCAAAAGAGAAAATAAGAACAATTTTGTTGCTCACAGAAACCAACAGAAATCTTACCAAAATTTGAAAGAAGAAGAAAGTTTCCTTTCCCAGCTTTAAAAACAAAAACAATACATTTTCCGAAATGAAACACTTTAAAAAGAACGTTGCAATGTCACAATTTATACGATATTTGGTTAATCTTTGTGCTTTGGGTACCCCTTTCTCGCTAAATGGGCGATAGACGCTCCTACTACTGTTTCTAAACGTTGCCAAAATCAATATTGCTGAAATGCGAAATCTATAAAAATGGGAAAAAAATCCGCCAAATCTTTTAATTAAGTCATTAGTATATTGGAAACAGGGTGGCCAGAAAAATACTACGCTCCTTATTTGGGCCGAAAAAATACTACCGTAGTATCAAAAATACTACTTCTGGCAACCCTGGAAAAAGAACGAAACAAAAATAAGTATGAACACGTAACCATAGTAACAGCATGAAAAGTTGATTTCAGTTGATAAAATAATTCATTTCATTAACCATTTTAGAATCGTTTGGCTTGCTTTACTGAAGGTAAGCCTTGAATTCCGGGATTCTAAAAACAATTGTTACAGCTCTCCTGATGATCGTAGAAACTTCGAAAAAACTTCATTTTGTGCAGAAAATTTCAAGCTTTCGAATGACATAAGACTTGAAAATGTGTATAAAATATTTCTTCCCTATTTTATCGAATTTCCGCTAAGAATTCGAATAGAAAAAGAACGAAATGGAATTTTCGAAAAATCGCTTCGAGGTGCAAAACTACATGCTACAAACTAATTTTGTACCAAGTGGCATGAAAATCGACCGAACGGTTTTGGCGCTACGCGCGTAACAGACAGACAGAAGGAAAGACAGAGAGACAAACTTTCAGCTTTATTATTAGTAGAGAAGAAGAAAAGAACATTTGCGAAAAGACTTCGTTTTATTTTATTCCATTTTTGATGTTTTTGACTCTGCACCGGATATTACCAGAAACATATCGAACTAAAATGGGGGTGGGGGGGGGGTATTTCAACATAGACTTTTTTATTTCAATTACTGTGTCCACATTTACTAAATAAAGAAATTTTGCGGAGGTCACAACCTGTTGTCGGAGCGCCTCTGAATATCACCCCTCAGCAGTGAGGATTTGCCAATTCATTATGTTCCGAATGAAAGTAATTTTCAGTGTTTGAATAAAAATGCCAACAAACAAGCTATTTTGTGGGTCGGCTTCGAATCTAGGCTGAAGCATGAATGTTATTAATCGACATGGCTTTTTCCGATTATGTCGTAGTGACTTGAATCCCACGCAAGTTTTATGCACCCGATGTTCCATAGGACACTTTGTGCTCTATCTGTTTAGCAGGTTTGTAATTTAGAATTTCTTCAGGCAGGGGGCGCAGTGGTTTCTCCTTCATGCAAAATGCATCAAAAAAAAAAAAAAACAATAAAAAAAATACTTGCGTTTTGTAAAAATTATATCTTTGCGAATGACGGCTCTACTGTTTAGCCAAAAACAACTCCACAAGATGATCAAGCGTTTGGGCTGCAACCACATTTCAAAAGCAGCATCCCGGACTTGGTACTGCTCTTTAAATTTATTTACCATGAGGATTAATTTATCATAAAGGCACGGTTTTTTGATCAATTTTTTTTCCGGAAAGTATTCTCTATTTAATTGTGTTATATGTTTTTTTTTTTTTTTTAATGATAATTCACTTTTCACAAGGCTTTAATTTCTTATTTAAGAAAGTATGTAAGACTTGCAGTTTTTGAAATTTATTTCAACACACGGAAATCGCCCGAATCTCGTCTCAAATATGAAAATTCGTAAAAATAAAAAATGCAGAGGCTGAATTTCCTTGATCTCCATACAAATCAAACCTATTCTTTTGTAATTCGCGTTTTTGTGTGATAACCTGTTTCATGTTTCAAGGATAACAAAAAATGAAATTTAATAAATCGTTTGAAATATGATCGCGTAACAATTAGGATCGGCTTCGATTGTTGTTGTTGACGAGAGGAGAAAACAAGAACAGGGCCAGTGGTGGATGGGCCGGGGAAAAAGTCACTCAACCCGAGGCGCGGGTAAACGCACCTGTGCCGAGTCACGTGACCGCGCACCGGCCTCCCATTGGCCGGAGGAAGGGGGGAGGCGGCGCGACGTCACGCATCGGGATCGTGGTCCTTGACATTGAGAAAGACAGCCGCAGAGAGAACAAGACATCGCCGCTCGCTGTTCGCGCTGCCGTTGACAGTCATCGCCTGTGACACAGTGTCGGCATTTGTCCACTAATTGTTATCCGAAGGATGTGACAAAACCCGATAGATATGCGGTGTGACATAATGTGTGGTACCGAGGCCGTAGATGTGCCCGGAGTAACCAGTATCTGGCCCGCATCCTGAGATCTCTTCTCGGCTTCTGTGCTCCTGTCACAGGCTATAAATTGCAGTCGAGATTTGTTTCTTCGAATATATTATGCTTGGAATTTCTTTATTAATACGCTTTTTGAATTTCATCTAAGGAAAAGGAGTAAATAAATAACTATAAGAAATTCATATCTTCAAATGACAACTAGTATCGTTCATCCTTTGATGAGAAAAGTTCGGGACCTCTCTTGTTCTAAACTGGATTAAGCAAAACTTTAGTTGTATTCGACTGGCGAACCCTGTGATATTTTGTGAAAAGGTTTTTTTTATTGTTAGTTTTTTATTCCGTCAAAGTAGTTGTAATCCTCAGTATTTATTAATTTTCTGAAGCTTTTCTGTCAAGGTTGTCACATTAAAATAACGCACTATTAAGAAATATTTAAAAGTGGTTGACCTCTTGAAACAGGTCGCTATTTATTTTCTTCTCATTGCAATACTGTGCGTATTTTCGAAGACAAATACATAATTTGAGCTAGTTTACGAATATTTGAAAGACATCTCTGCTTTACGAAATCTTCAAGCTCTAGTGCTTGACGAAGACTTGATTCCACACTCAAGAATAGTTGACAAGGTATACATTGGTGATTATATTTATCAACAGTAGAAAAAAAATCTCTCCGTGCGTCGGGAGACCCGTGGATACTCCCAACTGACCATCAGTGGATAGTTCCTTTCTCTCTCCTGGAGCCCCGGGCCTCGGGCCCCCCAACCGGCCAAAGTGGATCCCCTGGTGCTGCTATGGCTGAACCAGTCGCGCGACGACGACCTGGACAAGGGTCCTGGTCAGCGCGTGAAGCGGCGGCGCCGGACCGACCGCTCCGACGTGGACATCAAGAAGATCGTCAAGGACCTGCTGACCCCCTCGTCCTCCACCTCCGCCTCCATCGGTCGGAAGCGGTCGGTGGGCGACGAGAGCTCGCCCGAGGTCTCGTCCTCCAACATCAGTCCCGAGCCTAACCCGGTGGTCACCACCACGGGCGTCAGCCCCGTGCCTTCCGACATCGGGGAGGTGGACCTGGACTTCTGGGACCTGGACATCAACGAGTCCTCCAACGCGAACACCATCGCCAGCACCTCGGGTAAGTGCTGTCGTCTCTGATCCTCCGCCGAATCATGCTTTAAAGATGACTCTCGATGAGCGAGGGATCAAACGTTTCCGTTTGTTGGGGAAAGCCGGTTTACTTTGTCGATTAGGCATAGCTTGAATTTTGATACCTTCTCCCAAACTCCCTAATGGACTCGGATACCTCATGAATTTTCATCATCACAACGAAGTTTCCTCAAGCAAGGATTTTTTAGTAATGAAAATTTTGGGAAAAGTCTCAATGGTAAACGATCGCAAGGGGATCGAAAGGAATCACGTGCCTTTATTGAAGGGTGGGGGACAGCAATACGAACCGAACTGAAAAGGGGTTCAGGATCAGCAAAACTTGATTAAAATATTTTTGCACATTGAAGACACTGAAAGGAGTGCGTAATTCGATCTAGAAAGAGGCTAGATAAAACTGCTGTGAATGGAAGGCATGGGTTTGGGTTACATTCGTTGTTTGTTTAGAGCTTAGCTTATGGAACCTCAGGTACAGACATATCATGCATCACTTGATTATTTCTTATTTGTAGATTTTTTTTCCTTTAAGAATTTCCTTTTTGTGAATTTTTACTGTTGCACATGTTTTTGGGCTTCAAGGAACATTTCTTCCAACGCTTTTTTTCTGCATAGGAAGAGAATCTTGGTCACTGAAAAATTGATAAGCAACAGTAGCGTACCTGGAACCCTTGGCGAACTTGCGCATTCCCCCTCCCCCGTGTTTGCCTTTTTAGGCGGTCAAGGTAGGTCACTTTGACCTCCCAAAATAATTTCTTGTTCAGAAAATTGTTTATTCGGCAAATATAACGACAAAATTGCAACTTTGATATTCTTTTCTCTTTTTTAAAAGTTGGGGATCTTGCCCTATGTTTCTTCTCATCAATTGTTTCATTTTCACCTCTAGCTCTGATTCTTGCGAGTTTTTTGCCTTTTAATATTTTTTGATTAATATAAATTTAAAAAAAAATCCTAAACTTTTTAAAATTTTATTATTTTAATCGTTCAAAATGATCTTCCCCCACGCCCTGGCTGATGCTCCCGTTACAAGGGCCACTATTTATGCCACTGATATGCAATAATTTTGCCTTAAAAAAAGAATGTATTTTTTCCCCACAAAGATAAAACGATTTTATTTTTTTAAATCTCAGCTGGTAAAGGAAATATCTGAAATGATGTGAAAGGAATACAGGGTAGACCCACCAGTGAATGAATAGTTCGTAATTTGACTTCAAAAACAAAATGTCGTAAATTTTCCTTGAGATGCATTGGCAACAACTTCCTTCTGTACAATTCCAAAATGAAAATGTTTATTTTTTCTGCTTGTTCACTGGTTAGAGGTGTTCATTTATTATTGTTTGCTTTTTTTAAAAAATTATTTTAATCTTAAAAATGTTGAAACAGATCCTTAAAACTTCTGTCTTTTTTTGAAAAATATCACTTCACATATCAAAAAAAGAAATTTTTAAAACATCTTTTTCATACAAATGAAAACTAATAAATTCGCAAAACTGTTTCTTTCTGTTGAAATGTTTGTTTTTGAGATATAGCAATTTTTTGTGTGAGGGTCCTTTAAAAACATACTTTTCTTCATCACTTTAATTACTTATATCTTAAAATAATGAACAGTACTCCAACGTGATCATCGACACCCCCCCTCCCATAAGTTCAGGATATTTTCATCTATTATTCATCTCTTTATGGCTGGGCTTACATCTCAAACATTTTTTTTTTTTTAAATCTTAAAGCTTTAAACAGCTCAAAGAAAAAAAAAAGGACGCAAATAATAATAATAATAATAATATTTACTATTTTTTATCAGCTTCTAATAATAATTGTATAAGGATTTATTAACACATTTTTCTCAGAGAATTTTAGATTTTTAAAGTAAAGCATTTTTTAGTTTTATAATTGGAAAACAAAAGGAGAATTTATAATCTTTATTGCGTTGTTTAATTTTATAGCAGATTGTTTCTGCTCTTCCTGATAAAGTTATTTTTTAACCCAAACTTTTTTTTATTGAGTAAAATCTAAAATATTTCGTTGTAGACAAAATTTTCCGTGAGCTTCGTAAGACACTGATAGTAGGGTCATAAGACACTAATCGTCCATGATTTTTGCTGCTTTCTTTATCTCATTTCTTGAAATTAGAATCGTTTTGTTATGTATCCAATCCTAAGTATTGTTTTCTAGGAACTTTTTACCCAAAATGTTCACCATTTGCGGAATATCATTAATTGTATCTTTGCCTGAATCTTAAATCAATCAAAAAACTTCCCTTTTTAGAGATTTTGCTCTTTTTTTTCATCATTAAACAAATTATACCTTAGTATGGGGGTTAAATACTTTTTTTTTTCTAAATACGCCATCCCTTTATACATATTCAACAGAGTTAATTTAACAAATTATGGGATGACGTAAGTGAAAATTTACAAAACAACCCAGATCTGTAAACATTCAATTTTAATATATACAGGAGAAAAATAATTTTTTCTCAATAAGGAAAAAAATACATAAAAAGTAAAAACTTTTTCACACAAAGATAATGGAAAAAAATAATGAAAAAACAAACAAACAAACAAAGAATAAGTACAAAAGTAAATAAATAAATTTAAAAAATATTTAAAAAAAAACAAAAAAAACGAAATAAATAAATAAAAATAAGTATTAAAAAATTATAAAACAAAATTAAAAATAATAATAAATGAATAAATAAATATTAAAAATTAAATAAAAATAATAAAAATACAAAAAACACTTCGGAGGTTAACCACTGTTCATATCCTTCAGTAGCGCCCCTACCACTTTTATTCATCGCGTCTGTATATCTACCGAACTAGTAATAAAAATATTTCTTCAACTCGCACAGTGTCATCGACATTTTTGGTGGTCCCACCTGTTTATCTTGTTAATGCAGAAATACCTCATTTTCCTATGCTAAGGCTTCCCCTGGCTGTCTTTAAACTTTCGTTGTCTTTTCTCTCTTACACATATAGATAGGTATTTGTGTGTTTAGGTCAAAACTGGTCATGACAATGCAGCAATATTTTTTAAATGTCATGAATGTATCCATTTATGGCAAAGAATAAAAACCTGAATGAATACAATCATTGAAATTTCCGCAATCAATGCTGTATACGAGTACTGCAAAGCATTGTTTCCTCAATTACCTCCATCCGCGCTACTGCACGAATGCACAATAACGAATATCATCTTCTCATGTGTTACGTGACATCTTCTTCAGTATTACATACGTTTCTTTTTCCACATTTTGTTACTTTTTTAAATTGTTTGCAGTCTCTTTCACAAGTCGTTTTCCATCCAAATGGCAAAACTTTCAGATTTAATTAAGTGTAAACTATAAATTGTTCATCTGTCGCAAAACAGTAACTGTTTTGTGGCAATAACTTCATGGAGTAATCAGTAGTGTATTATGGTTGGCATATTATAGTTTAAGCTAGTTTTATACCAGTGTAACAGTGTCTAGATTTAAATAATCGATGTTTTTTTGTACACACGTGTTCATGTCTTAGATTTACAACAGATATGTTTCTGCGCTCACGTTGCTGGTGAGTTTTACATTGATGCAAGTACCTCCAGAAGCAATTCGAATACCACATGTTTCGCCATGATCTTCACCTATTTATATTTGAAACGTCTTGAAAGTCATGTTCTTGAAAATTCGTTCAAATTCAGGGAAATATGGTGGGAAAAGCAATGTGAGGTGACCTCCTTTGGGCATCTAGACATATGGGTCAGTGCCGCCTCTGTTGAAGCTTCCTTCTTGGGCAGACCACGGTATAAAAAAGTTCCAAAATGAAACGTCCTCTGGACGACATCGGCGCGATCATTCTTGCGCATCTTTCCTTAGTTTTAGTTTCGTTTTACTCATTAACTTTAATTACACAAAAAGAATTTCTTTCGAATAATGGCAGCATACAGTTGTCAAGCTGTTTTCCTCTTCTTTTCAGCCCCTGTCTGCGTAATTTCTTTATGAGAAGTCCTTTTAGAGCTATTGGGGTGTCAGATAGGGTCTCCGCAAGTCATATATTTAATATAAGTTGAAATAGTTAATTATACTATTATTTCTCTAGTATAATGCTAAGCAATAACAATTCATCATTGTGTTGTTTAATATACTATACACATGTAAATTCGCGATACGACGCTATTCAACTTGAAGCGAAATTTTTCAATATTCCGATATTAGTGGTAAATAGGTGTCCTCAGATCAACCAGATTGTTTCTCACTTTATTTTCATCAGGTTCTAATGACAACACACAAGGAACAATCTTTCATTTCTCTGTTTACTGGCTACTGTAGTGAGAGATCCGTTTGAAGACAGTAAGGATCCTTCAGGGAAAAAATTCGATAGCTAGTATGGGACCTTTCACGAAATCCTCAATCGCAAAAACCAATCCTTCTTGAGTATAATAATTCTGGTGACTCATTGATTTGCAAATGCTGTTCAAAATTTTAAGTTCACGGAATAGTTAAATGTGTTTCATAAAATAGATACACAGGTCTCGAACTTTTTGCCCTTTTATGTGGTAAATTCGTGACAGGTGCATCGATTACATAAGTTCCAACTATTGCTAACTTCTGATGCACGAGCATGACGACGCTCCAGAAGTTTAAATGGGCTATATGCCAAAGAAGCTCGGGGAAGCCAAGCTGTCTGATCTGCTTTCCATGCGTTCTAAATTCGGAATGACTTCGGTGGTAGCTGCTGTTGATTGTCCATAGGTTAGAAGCATTGTTCGCTATTCTGGAATAGTTCTGTGTGTCATTCCTTTGCTCCCCCCCCCCCCACAACTGAATGCTCCGGTGAAAGAAGAATAGTTCTTCCACGTCACCACAATGTCTGTGTAGAAAGCATTTGACTCTGCAGTATATGTTAGCAATGGTCTTTATAAATGACGAACAGTGTTACTAAATATTTTCCAGAAAATAAGATAAAATAGTAATTAATAAAGCCAGTAACTCTGACTTTGCAAAATCAGAAGTGGGTGTGCATGTGCATTCGCATTTACGTTTCTAGAAAGGGAGTGGTGAATTTGGTAGGATTACTCATAGATGTGTAGTTTTTTTTCTTCATTTGATAATGATGAAAAAACTATATTTCTCTCATATTTTCAACTTGAAGCACTAACACTAAAGGTTATTTTAAAGGTATTGGATAAAAAAAAATTACCGTTGAGAATGTTTCTTTGGATATAACTAAGACTTAAACGGGGTGTAACCTTGAGTATTTAAATACCAGTTTGTCCCTAGAAAATAAAAAGACGTTTCTGATTAGTTGTTTCATCTTTGCTTATCAGAATACAAGCATCTTACTAGCGTAAAAGGAAATTAATAATACTGACTTAGCTATGATTGTTTTTTCATAACAAAGTAACTTTTCGCCTAAAATAATTTTATTTTTTCCATTAAATATTTATTTATATTTAATTTCAAAACCTAATCGCATTTAAAAACTCAACATTTTATAAAATTCAAATTGAATTTATATTTTACGTTTTTATATTAGGCAAATAGTGATCACTTGCAAAACCCCTGCCGATAGACCAGGATTAACTAACGTAACCCAGGTTGAAGACCTCTGCTCTGGTCTAAAATGTTCAGAGCTAATTATTGTAATTATATTTCCTCCAACTTCCCTCCTCTGCATTGCCCAATATCGAGGGGGGGGGGACTCATCAGAGCTCTTTGGTACTGCAAATATGGTATTGTATGGTATTATTGTTACAATCCCCTCCCCCAGAAAGTTAATTCTCGCTGTGTTAGTGTGCTTCAGAGATTTGTTAATTTAGATGCGTATTTATTTTTGGTTTTGTGCTTTATATTGTTCCAGATTGCTTTAACTTTTTTAATTATTGACTTTTGTTTTCTTATTGCACAGCTAAGATCTCTATTTTTCCCCCTTTAATCTAACTTTCACTCTCCTACTAATAAAAAATAAGTCGTGAATCCTATTCTTATGTACGTGTCTGTCAAGTCCTCAATCGATATATGCTTAATCGAACGCGAAATGGTGTTCTTGTTCTGTTTTCTGGAATTGTAGCACGATTCAGTTCCCCCAGAACGCAACATAGGGAAGAAAACGCAAAACCAAAGGGGGGAAAAGTCCCGATTTGGGATGCTGGGCAAGTATGTCGCGTTCCACTTGTTGAGCCAGGTTTTATTCAGGCCAGCAAGGAATATCGTCTAGGGTGTAGGGAATTATCCATTGTTGGGTGAGATTCATGATGATGTCTTCGATTCGTGCTATCGTTTTCATCGATTTTTCTTGCGAATCTTGTGTTCACAAAGAAGAACAGGTTCTCTGATTAATAAAATGAGGATTGTCTGATTGTTTCCAAAAATCTTAGAGTAATAATTAGTCGAGAGTCCTGTAGTTACCTTCTCAATACTATTTAAATCAAAATTCATAAAAAGAAAAACGGTTTTGATCTATGTTCCCAAATTTTGGTAAATTTTCAAATAAAGAAATGTATATAAATAATTGTAGAGAGCTCGTATGTTTCTTGGGGAAATAAAAGTTGTCAGTCAAATAATCCAGTTTTAGTCATCTTCGAAATAAAATGAATGATTGAACTTTTTTTCTTGAAGTTGATATGTAGCTGAAACATAAACGCATTAAATTAAATCTAGATTCACAATAAAATATTTGTTAAATTATTTTGGCTATATTATTCATCGGTACTCCACCAGAAAGGTCCTTTGAGATTTTATTTTCCTGGAACGCATTTTTAAGGAATGTTTATTTTGTTGAAATGCGCGATTAACTCTGAAAATGGTATCAATTAAATGAAATACAGAGCTTTCGGAAAAACCTGGAGAATTACTATAAAATCAGAAGCATGTTGGACATTTTAGAGAAGTTAAAATTAAAAAATGACAAAAAGTATAAAATTATGCAATAAAAGCTTTTAAAAAGCGGTTTATCTTTCTTTCTTTAAAGGGGATGAATTATCATAAAATCGGGGACGTTGAAGACATTTTAATCGGGTAAAATTTCAAATATTTTAGAAATTCTGTTATAAAAATGTTCAGGCACTTAAGGAAGTATTTTCTTTTCTTACAAACGGCTTTGCCAGAGATGGAAATTCAGCTGTTTAATTTCGGGAAGATACTTTCTTTAGCAAAGCAAAGATGAAAATTCCGGAAGAAGGCGATGACTAACTAGCCAAATAACACTGCGGAATAAAAATGAATGATGAGCTAATTCGTAGCTATTAAGCTTGCGTGGAGTGAAAGGATGTCGAGGTTCTCAGGAATGACAGCGGGGACAGGTGACAGCCAGAAAGAAGCGTTTCTCCGAACGGACTGATTGTTCAGCTTCCAGACATGACGTCTGAGGTCCTCAGCCTCACATGCAGCCGAAGCGATCTTTTCCTTCGTCGGATTATCATGCATTTTAAAGTTGGGGAGATAGTGTGGAAAGGTCTTGATGCTGGTTACAACGAAGTAGTTTTGTGTGTCTCTCTCTTTCTCTCAGAGATGATATTTAGTTATTTTGTGAGAAATATAATTCAAGGGCTTGGGAGATGAGTTATGTGACAAAACAAAAATTGCGAGTAATTAAAGTTCAAAGTTTATTGTTGCAGTTGTTGCAGGTTTTTTGTTTTCTGGTTTTGTCTATAGTGTGGGTATGAAATTGGTCTAATGATATCTACTTTTTGATGTGCCAAGTTTTATTTGCTTACCTGCATCCATTGCTTACCATTGTCCAGAGTGTTTATTTTTTTTAAATGTAATATAGCGCCCCTTTATTCTCCAAGCCCTTCAATTGTTGCCGACATTAACTGTGAATGGGTAATTTAAGTACAAAATAAATACATTTTGTTTCGTAGGATAAAAATATAAAATTCGCACAATGTAAAAAAAAAAATTCTTATTGTTGCACGGTTGCTAACTTTTAAAAAGGGCATTGAATAATTGAATGAAAGTCTACTTTAACGGTGATGCACCAGCGCTGGAACTATTAAGTATTTGGCCGATGTCTTTGGAATGTGAATGTTGATATTCGCCGGCTAAGGTCAACATTTACACGATTTTGTACATTCACAATAATGTACATGCTCATAGTAGCAGTAAAGAAGCTATTGTCTTGCGACGAAGTCAAATGCATATCCAATTCGATTCAGACTGCTTCTAAGACTTAATACAGTAACATCTGAAGGGACCATTTAAAGCTTTCATAGCTCAGTTACATATTATGCGATTATTACCATCATCGTGTCCCCAACACAGTGCCGTTCTCTTCTATACGCAACTGCATTTCTCTAAAAATAAGGCGAGGAAACAAACAGGAAAAAAAAAAGCTGCTCTTTGAAGTGCGGCCGCAACTAGAGAAGAAAGGACAGGAAAAAAATGTTTCCCAGAAAAGCTGTCCCCCGTTCCGAAAACGAAGCCCCACCGTGTTGGTGGTGTGGTGTCTCCTTGACGACGAATACAGATCGATGTTGAAAATGAAACATCGGTCGGTCCTCTGCTAAATGTCGGAGGTGCTACATTGAATCGGCGATACACACCGATCAAAGCTCGCTCCTTCCAGCAGATCTCTGTTCGTTGCGTTATTAGTTAATTGCAATACAGTCGGGTCTCGACTTACGCGAATGGGGCGTTCCAAGACTCTACGCGTAAGTCGAAATTTGCGTTCTAGGACAATGTAACAAACATAATTATTTTAGGCGTTTGTAAACACATCTCACATTATTTTGACCCATTTCTTTACCATATTTTCCCATTTCTTATATAAACAATTGAATATTTACTGTATTTTTCTAAAAGCTGGATTATTCAACATAAAATCCCTGTTACGTTGTACAAAAATAATGATCATTGGGATATATATATATATATATATATATATATATAAACAAAATAGTAATAAGATGCTTAAAGTATGCATTAATAATGCGTGCTTGGTTGCCGTTACATCTCATCAGCGTTTTTATGAAGAATGAAAAGAAAAAAAAAACGGTATGATTATGTACAAACTGACGCAAGTACGGTATGGGAACTTCCGCTTTCACTGATATTAAATGAATAAAAGTCTATCACGAAACCAATATTTAGTTATCAATAACAGGGTCGATGCTTACGTCCAGTGTTTCCTTTCCAAAAATTTTGTGTTACAGGCGAGGAATTCGCTCTGCTCTAAAATAAGTTACTAATGAAAAACTCGCGTTATAGGCATTTCGCATCATAAGTCGAAGCACGTTATATCGCGATTCCACTGTATACATTTTTCGCAAATTAAGTCATTGAAGCATGTGGCTTTTATTTATAACATTCTGCAGATGATACGGACTGGTCATTTTAAAATTGTTAACTTTTCCCGCGTAAGTGATTTTCAGTCTTTTGGCTCTCTTAACTGGCTTAAGTGGGACTGACGTCAATCCTGTAGAGCGGAAATTCAGTTTAAGTACAAACAAATAAGATCGTGTGATGTATTTTTCCCACATTTTTTTGCAATTTAAATTCTCACACACGCACGCACACAGTTAGAATTCAAAGGAAACGCGTACTTAAAGCAATTGGCGATATTTTTTTCTCTGCCGAAAGACTATAGTCGGGGCAAAACTACCTTGACAGCATTGTGAAGATTACCAATTCAATAGTGCAGCCAGGAGGGAAGGCTTTGGGGTTATGCCTCCCCTTGAACCCTCGATTTTGACACATATTGCCAATCTTTGTAGGGTAATTTAAACATAAATAAAATGTGGTAATATCAAAAACCCTACCCGGAAACTATGTTCTAGCTACGCTACTGCCCCAATCGTAAATTTTCTTATGTAAAATTTTGTCCAGTTCATAATTTTGAGTTGCGATTTTGGATACGGGCACCGGTAGTCTTGTGATCTAAAGATCGAGATTAGAGGGGGGGGGGTTGAGTGGCGGGTAAAAGCTAATTTTTTTGTCGCCACGTTTTTTTCTCGCTATTTTCTTCATTAACAAAAGAAAAAAACAGTAGTTAAACAAATTAGCCTTTAAATTGCAACTTGAAACATAAAAATAGTCGAATGTTTTCGATAATTGAAAAATGTTTTTCCCTTTTATTCATAACTTCATGCTTCCATAACTTTTTAAGAAAAAAAATCTATTTAAAATAATTAAAGGGGCGTAGTAAATTAGGGGGCGAATTGTACTGATATTTTGAGTTGGCCACTATCTTTCATTTTGTCATCAAGTGGGGATCGCGCATCTTAATCTTAGTTGCGTTCATCAACTCGACAACAGATCCGAAGGAAAGTACAGGGTTTTGAAGATTAGAAAATAGCAGCGTAATGCCGACTGTATCAGAAACAATCGCTTGTCAAAGTTATGACACACTTTCGAGCTTCCAGTCTTTGCGGGCTCCACTTTCTTTTTTCTGCATTTTCACGTTTCTTCTCGACCTAGAAAATGATGCCGCTCAGTGTCGGGACGTCCTGAATATGCTTTTATTCCTGACAAATGAAGACTCTACGCTTATAATTACAATGCCGTTTGAAACTGAACTTGTTTGAAACTTTTTTTCCTTTCTCAATTGTCTATTTGAAGTGTCGGGCTACGTAGATGATTTTACATATTATTTGTCTTTACATTTCACGAGGGACTGTTTTAGTCGTTGTCACGATGAGGACCGCATCTACATTTGGGGTGCTGATTAGTAGGCATTGTATAATTTAGGCGCCATGTTCTGCAACGCAGTGAACGTTTGCCTTTTCTGGATCCTGTCATTTTGGTCATTCGTGGGTTTAATATTTCAACTGAATAACTTTTATTTTCCAACTGTTTGGAAGAAAATTCAACTAATTCATGCCTTTTCACGTTTTTGTCGAATGATTCATTTAAATGCAATTGAATTAGTATTTCTAGGTATTATTTACTAAGTTTTCTACAACAGTTTTAACATCCTCTATCTAGCGCAATTTGTAGTTAACTAGCTGTAGTACTTAACCTACGGCATGAGCTTCCTTGCAGCTAGTGACTTTGAAAAGCATGCAATGTTAAGGTCATCCCACCTGTTTGCTGTGAAAAGGGTTCCCAGGTCACAAATATGGTTGGACTTAGGGGTGGGGTTGGTCTATTCCTATTCTTCTCCGTCAGCGATGAGGCTCACATATTAATTAATAATAATAGTAATAATAAATATAAATAAAAAAATTGGTCCTATGTCATGCACGAAATTTTAAGCTAACATTTCAATCTTTTTTTTTCTCTCCCTTCTCGTCTGTTTTGGCAAAATTACTACGCTGCGTTAGCATGATTTAAAATAATAATAATAAGCTTCAATCGTTGTCTCGCTCTTTTCTGTGATTTTTTACTACCCCAATTAGAATTATCTCCACCTGAGTGATTGAAAGAGAAATTAAACTCCTAGCTAGCAACAAATATGCTATGAGTAAAACTGCGTCGTCCAAAATGTGTTAACAACCTATGTTCCTAAAAGCATATCTGCTCTTCATTTCTAAGCTGCCTTGAACTATGCTCTGAAAATACAAATATTTCGTCATACCCAGATTAGATGCTCCGATTCGGTTTTTTTTATCATTGAACTCATATCACATCCAAATATTGAGAGACATCGGAGGAAAAAAAGTGATCGATTTTTAAGTGGAACATGGAAGTATGTTGCGCTACAGAACAATTTTGGGGTGGGGGCGGAAACGGTAGATTATGTTGAAGAGATCGACTGTTTGAATAGGGGGAGGAGTTGAGGTAACCAAAAAAAAAAAAAAAGCACGGAGTCATAAGATGCTCGAAACAAGTGTTCGTCTAAAAATTTTTAACTGCGTATGTTTTTTTATTCATTTACATATTTTTATTTACTTACTATATTTTTATTTACTACTTGGCCCGGCTCTGCACAGGATTTAACTTGAGGAAAAATGTCATGTCAAGTGACGCGTGTGTCTAAAAGTCCCGATTACATACTTATTTTTATTGAATTCGTGTCAAATTTTAACAGTTTCCGATACAGAAGAACTGATGAATGAGTTAAAATGAAACCGTTAATGCAGAGGAGATATTAGCCATTCTTGAGATGAATTTCGGAAAGAGTTTGTTTTGGGTACATGCCAAAAGAAAGGTGTTAGAACAAACTCATAAAATTTATACAAACTCAGAAAAAGTTAACAGATTTCTAGTATGGAGAGCTAATCCTAGTATGCTTATATACATATTTCAAGACTTATCGAAATACTCCACTAGGAAATATTTCTATATTATTACAGAGCGCCCCCCCCCCCCCTTTATGAGATGGCCGATTGCATGATGCATTATGGGATACGAAATGCATGAGAAATCTATACGTGAAACAAAACGCAAATGGTCTGAAAATCCTCTGATGTTTCTAATTTTATGTAGATAAAATTAGAAACATCAGAGGATTTTCAGACGATTGGAGTTTTGGAGACAGAGGATTTTTACTTAACTAAAAAACATTTTAAACTGATAGTGTAGTTTTTATATAACGATCGCGGCAAGTGCACCCATGTTGCCACCTAAGAAATCTTGGTCCCCCATGTCCCGTAATGCCTTTCGCGGGACCGGCTCCATCCGAGATCACAGTGAAGGGCATCTTTTCTGTGCTGGAGCCCGGGGAGCAGATGCCCTCGAAAAGGTGTTTGGAAGGCAGAGCGCTTTTGTCGCGAGCACAGGAAAAGCATTCACCGTTTCCGGTGCAGTTCCCCGGCAGGCGATTTTTTATACCTGCGCCTCTCTTTTTATTTATAGCCGAGGGATTGGGAAACTGTGACCGAATCCGTGGCTCCGAAGAGAAGAAAACTAAAAAAGAAGGGGAAAAAAAGTAAATAAAAATAAACACGTGTTTGGAGAGTTCTTTAATACCTAATAAAAGACATTTCTACCCACCCTACGGTTGGTAGTGCACATTGTATTTCGTTCTCGAAAATAGCAATTATTTTGCTATATGCTTACAAACTTAATATTATGTATTTTATCGATCGTGCTAAATTTTTGAAAGAATGTGTACTACTGTTCGATGTTGGTATAGCGGAAAGGAACTTCAGAAAACTGTCTCATTCTTTACGAAACGAAGCTGTATTAAGAAGGGAAAGAAAAATTTCGCTTTTTGATGTGTAGAAGTGGAAGTTTTTTTCCCCGCTTGGTGCAATGGTTGTATTGATATTGACTAAGCTTTTGTTTCTATGTAGAACACGATCAAAAACAATGTATTTTTCGTGCAGTTTCAGTGACGAATGCTAGACATTCGCTGCAATGGAAAGAAAAAAAACTTTTCGCATCTAATGTGTGAAGTTATAAAACTAATATCCGTTAGTTATTTACTCACACCAACAAAGTCGCCAAGGATAACGAACACTAACGCTTTAAATTCTTCTAAGAGTCAGACAATACATGGAGCACCCAGTTTTTTCATATCACTTTCTAAAACATGTTTGAAAATGTTGCAAGCATTGATTGCTCTCAGATTGCCTATAGTTGATGTCCTGTCGCTGAAGTTTTAAACATGTTTACTGCATATAGTTATAACTATAAGAGAACTTATTTGTAACTTGCCTTGTGACTATAAAAATATTTTTTCCCATCACTTATTCCTCCAATTTTGAGGCATACCATTATTATTGGGCGTAACATTATACAATACATATTTCTTCATGTCAGCTGAATCATGTTCTCCCTCTCACCCAAACAGCGTAAAAGGGCTTCGCCCGAGTGCGAGTATTTCTCACGATCTGTATACAGTACATTATATTGTATACAGTACATTATATATACAGTACGTTGTATTATTTATTGTTATTTCAATGTGATGCAATGTAATAGCAAAATATTTTCGTGCGTTCACGCCTACTATACTTATGATACATTAACGCCTCTAATTTAGTTTCCTTTCGCGCTCTCTCCTTCTCTCTCTCTCTATATTTTAAATAGTATTTTTTGTGGATTTTGGGAGCAACGGCAGATAGGGCCAGCTATTTTTTGAATTTTTTCAGCACTTCTCATATTAACCGAGCTTAGATCTGTTAAAATGTGTGTTTATATTAATATATTTACACTGCAAACCATACACTGCTATCTCCGTGATTGGATGCCCCTTTTCAATGCAAAGGGACTTGAACTTATTGACGTAAAAACATTCGACTAAAGCATATACCGGCTTAGTTGCACATAAACTCACTTCTTTTGTAGTATAAAAGGATTCTCCCATCTTCTTGCTGTGAAAGCGAGGCTCCACGTAGCCCCCAAAGCACGTTGTCTGCATTCCCCCCCCCCCCCCCCCAACTGTGCATTGAAAACGTTGAAGATACCTTTGCACTAACAAGTAAAATATATTAATTTATTTTTTTAAACGTGTCCATATTCAGTATTGGGCCCAATTTCTAGATTCATTAAGTATCGATACAAAGAATGCTATCATGTTTCGGTTTTTACACCAAACACCTAAACCTATGATTTGGATGGCATTATGCAAAAAGGAGTTAACCTACAAAAACCTGATTTTGAGATAATGGGCTTTAAAGTCAACAAACTCTGGCAAAAATCATGAACTCTATATCAATATACCAATGATATGTCACCATGAAACGCTGATAGGGCTTAAATCATTTTTGCGTAATGTAGAAAGCAACATATTTTACCATTAGAGTTGGATAACTCAATTTTTTATGTTTTGTGGGTTAACTCCTTTTTGCATAATGCCATCCATTTCAAAATCGATAAATGTGCCCATCGAAAACTTCTGTAGGAAGCAAAGAACTGTCCTTTGGTATTTCCAACTCAAAACAAAAAGGGCAAAGTTCGGGGTGAAATATGTGGCAGTTCTCTGCTTCTGAGGGGAAACTCCGGGGCCCCAGCGCTATTTCCAGCCCCTTAATACCCTCTGATTGTGCTTTCGACTTCCGCCGCATCTAGTGGGGGAACGGTTTTTTTTTTTCTTCTTTTGACCTAAGTTCGCTTAACCCTTTAACCGAATCCGTTGTTTGGGAGAGGAAGAGAAACGTTACAGTTCGTACTGTATTTTTGAATTCGGTCAACGGGACTTCGTCGTTATTAGTTCTGTACGGCGCTCGTGAAATGCTCAATCGGTTAATTGAAGCTAAAAATTTAGTACTTCCCAAATTAATTCAGATGGTTAAAAACTTAGTATATTCTGTTTATTAGAATAGGGATGAGAAAAACAAATAATGTGCATTTTTATATAATTGGCATCTATATGAAATAGTTGGCGATTAGTAATGTGATAAATCTGTCTGATTTGAATATTAGACTAAATGCATCATCAGAAGTCGCCTCTTTCTCAAAAAAAAACAAAAAAAAAAAACTTTTAGAACGATCATTAGAGGGAAACAAAAAACTAACTCATTGAATAAAAGTGAAGAAAAAATACTTAGGTGCATAAAACGTAATCTCTTTACAACAACTAGCACTTGAGGGATTGGAAATGTAAAGTTGATACGTCTGATAAGTTAGTATGTGTTATAACAGTTTTTTGTTTCGTCAAAATAATCTTATATTCTTGAGAATTAATTACATTTCGGTAGCGAAACCTCTTGGTTTACGAGGTTGCCCTCTTGGCCATGAAGTTCACTTTTTTACTAAATTTTGTGAAAAGTTTAGCGGTCTCGCTTGCTTTGGTCTTATCGGAGGCTCTAAGTCCTATTCTTTTATAAGTGAAAACTTATTTGTGTGTGTGAAAATAAGATTTCTATCGTGAATTCTACTAATTTGTTTTGTAAACTAACAATTATGTAATTGATCATAAAATAGTGCAGAAAAAATTTATCTGATGCACAAAATAATCTCTTTGAGACAACTAGCGCTTAATTAATTGGAAATGTTAACGCGTATATTCCAGATGAGTTAGTAATTGCAGTTAATTTTATGTATTTTCTCTCTTTTTTTAATATATTTTTTCTTTTAACGACAAATGAACAAGAAAACTTATTTCTTTTTTGTGAATACACACAAGGAAAATATAAAAAAGTGAAAGCGATGGAAATAGTAATTAGAAAAATAGAAAGAAAGGCTGGCCGAACTCCAGCTGGTTGAATTGATTGCTATTCATTCCAATTCCGATTTCCTAGGTTTTCATTTTCCTTCCAATATTTTTCCTTGTATTTTGCTTACTCATTGTCTATCTTTTGCAGCTTAGATGCGCAGTTAACATTTTTGTTTGCTTTTTTTACAATTTTCTTTGACTTTTACTCTTTTTTTTTTTAATTGTAAATATATATACCTGTGTATACATACTCACACTGCAAAAAATAAACTGTTGTTTCTACAGTATAATTCTGGCAGTCGAGGTTCCAGTTTACAACTGTAAAATGCACAGTAATAAACTGTAAAACTAGCAATTCTACAGTTTCTTACTGTAAAGTTAGCAAGTTTACAGTTTATTGCCGTAAAATTTAGCTGTATTATACTGTAAAAACAACAGCATAATACTGGCAGCAAAGGTTCGAGTTTCAAACTAAAATGCACGGTAATAAACTGTAAAATTAGCAATTTTACAGTTTAGTACTGTAAAAAAAATTACAGTTCATTACTGTAAAATTAACAATTTTTTTGTTTTTTAGTATAAAATTAGCTGTATTATACTGTAAAAACAGCATTCATTTTTTATAGTGCACAATGCACATATAACAACTTCTCAGAGTATTGATTCTGTAATTATTCATTTGGAATATTTTGGGCAGAAAGGGATCAATACTCTGATACTAAAAAATAGTTGTCTTTGTGTTGCCACTACTCCATAACCTCCCCCCCCTCCCTATACAAACGAAAGTATTTTACTTATTCACAACTTCTCGATTCGAATATACCAAAGGTATTCTGTCTAGTGCTGAAGAGATTACTTAATACGCTATGTTTGGATGCACTCTCCTTGTAAACAACGGATTCGGTAGAAGGGTTAAGCGAGCGGAGGTCAAAACCCTCCATCGAAGAAAAGCGATCGGCGGAAATCGACGACCTCCGTTTTTTTCCCTTACTCTGGCAACGGTAGTGACACGGTCACAAGGACTACTAGGTCTATGGGGAAAGCTGCGCATTCGAGACGCAGCCATCTGCGAGGTTTTTCCTTTTTTTATGCATGTGGTGAAGGGAAGCGAACAAAGATTCCATACCCCTTTTGCCATGCAGGGATATCGAACATTACCCCCGTCTGTATCGGCTGTTTTGAAACGTATACACTGTAGGGCGCATATTGTTCAACAGAGAAATTATCTGGTTAATGAAAAATCCGAATCATTGAACAACTTTAAAAACCTTTGTTTGAAAAAAAACAACATTAAGCGTAGTATTGCCTGAAGCAAGCGTCATGATTAGAAATTAATTTTTAGCCTGCTTTGCTGCAGGTCCGAATGCACTGAGTCGTATATATTGATTTAATTATCATGTAAACGTGATCTAGCCACTTTAGAGCGTTAATTTTAACAGCATAAACAAGAAAAAATAGAAGCAGTATACAAAAATATTATTACGCGTAATACGCTTTGTGTAATACATATTTGTACAATAGAATAAAATAATAATAAATGGGAAAGGCGGCTAGAAGAGGGGGGTGGGCAGAGAGTGTTCCCTTACTTGATCCAGTTAATTAAATGTCAGGATAATTGATGCTCTCTGCCATGCTAAGCGTAAAAGTCCTATCTGCAGCTGAGTTTACAAGTCAGCCATTTTAAGTTTTGCGCCTCCATGTATTGATTCAGAGTCAACTTTTGCAAACATTTTTTACAAATATTTTCTATTGATGAATGGCCGTAAAAAGTTCTATTTAGGGTAAAATAAGTGACTAAAAACCATCTGGTGACCATAAAACCATCTGGTGACCATAACTCAATTTTGATAAAATATGCAGATTCCACCTTGTGCTTAGATGGCTGTATAGTTGAATTCGTGTCTGGTTAGCCTTAACAAGACCCTCGTTCCACCGAGGAATAAGCAAAAAGTACATGAGACATTGCCTTAAAAACCCTGTTACCAAGAAAAAAGTTTGTATAAAGAAATTTGTACGTGATTTATCTAAACAATTAGAAACTAGATGTGAGAATACTGATATGTTGCGTACAATGAATTTTATTGTATAGCGACAAAAAGAACCGAGATTGAAAATATGCAAACAATTTTCGAGTTACTCTTTCAGAAATTTTCCTCGTGAATTTCGACATAATATATCGATTGAATATTTGATAATGAAAAGGATTTGCTAGAAGCCATTGAATAGTATATTTAAAGTACTCAACATGACACATTAGTTCTCCTTGTCTCCGTTTTCATGACAAGAAACAAGTACAAAAGCATGGCTGTAAAGTTTTGTAAAATATATTTCGCTATCTGCAAATGAAAATATTTCATTTGTTTCAACAACGAAAGAAAAAAAACCAAGTTGATACAACGAGCAAGCCATGTCAGTTTTGTAGGTGGGCCTCTCTTACGTTTTCGCGAGAAGCATCTTTTTACCCTCTGCACAAGTTTTAATATCGTGCTGGGCCCCATCCAAAAAGGGCCCTTGTTTCTGATTAGACTGGCATTGCCTGACAGCAAGAAATAAAAGGTTCAAGTGAAGAAAAAATAGTGCGAAAGCAAGTTCAAATCTTATAGAAGAATTATGTTGGTCGTCTTTCTAAATTTCAATCGTTTGCAGCACTTGAAAGGAAGAATCAACATTTCTCACCACAAAACAGATGAAAGTTTCTCCCATTATTTGTAATTGTTGTCTTCAAATTTTTATTTTTGACATACAGCCATGTGTCTAACTTGTCTAAAGTGCCTCATTTATTTAGCTCAGTATGTATGTGTTATGGTAGATATATACAATTCTGTTACTAATATCTCGTTTGTAAAGTTGAATTCCTCATGCCCGAAAATTTAACATCCTATAGTCAACTATCCACTCAGTCATCTTCATTCTGACTACATACCTTCTGCCCTTGATAACTAAGCACCTTTTGCATTGTACCCTTTTTGCGCTCTGAAGTTACCATCTACGAAATCCTGGTATTTCAGTTTAACTACGGGTACGGGGGGAAATCCTTTTTTTACTCTTTTAAAACCACCTGTTGGGGGTACCGAACTCTTTCTCGACACTTTTTTCCCGCATGGATAGCTCTTCTCTCACTTTTGGGGTGCTTGTTGTTTGATATAATTCTCGTAGATGAATTTAATAGTTTGA